>SJYC01023426.1:0-30862 GCA_006408675.1 Madoqua kirkii
GCCAGCGCCCTCACACACCCACACACTGCACACTCAGCCCTCCCCTTCATAGACCCTCCTCCCTCCCCCCCGCCCACCCTCCCCCCATCCAGTCATCCCTGTCCACACCTACCCCCTCATGCCAGGACCGCTCGCCCCCAGCGTCTTGCTCACACGCGCGAGGGCACACTGGCGCCCACGCTGCAATCCCTCCTCTGGGCCCCCCCGCCGGAGCCCCCTGCTGTCCTGGGAGCACCCCTCGGAGACAAGCTGCCACCTCCTTTCCTGCTCTAAGCTTTCACCCTTAGCCAGGAGGAATGTCTCCCTGGCAGAAACTCCCCCCAAATCGCGCTCCTGGCATTTCTAATTAAAGGCAAGTGGGTGAGCACAGAGGGAGCAGGGTGGGGAGTGGGCCAGCCACTGCCAGAACAGGAATCCCGGGGCCGGAGGCAGTAGGGTGTCTGTGTGCGTGAGTGGGGCTGGTCACTGCCGCCGAGGGGACCCACGAGCCTGCGGCCCCGTCTGAGGGCCCTGGTTAGGAGAGGCCTGCAGCGAGCCAGCCAGGCAGGGACTGCACGTGTGTACCTGTGTGCTCACGTGTGCGTGTGTGTGTGCACACCTGCGTGTGCTGGGGGTGCCAGAGCCAGCACGAGTGACCAGTAGGGAGTGGCTGGTCAGCCCTCAGTCTACAGAGGGCTCTGTGGCCCCCGAGCTGTGGGGCGGCTGGGGCAGGAGGCTGGAAGTGGACATGCTCTCTGTGGGTAGGAGAGTGGGTCTCAGGGCAGCCTGGCAGGTGGGCTGGCCTCGACCCTGGCCCTCGGTGGCCCCTCTGCCCAGTCTGCCATGGGCGTGGGGGCTGCTGCACAGAGGCTGTGCTCACGAGGCCGCTGTGACAGGTGACGGGCCGCAGCCACTGCTCCGGGAACACTTAATCGCTGCCCAATTATCGCCCCAGAAGCCCTCAGCACACCCCCGCGCTGCAGCCTCAGGCTCCATTCTCCCGCCACCTCCGGAGAGGAGGCCTGGCCAGCTCCGTGCCTGGGGGGGCTGCCCCCGCCTCCTCCATCCGCAGGGCTGAAGGCCTCCAGCCCCAGCCCACCCAGAGCAGGCCGCTCAGGCTGAGGGGCGGGTGCAGTGGGCAATGGGGGTGCGCAAGGATGGAGTGGGGCCCAGCTTCCCTGCCCCCAGCACTCAGAGCCTGGCTGGGCGGCTGCTCCTCAGGGCTGGCAGTTCCTGAGGCCTCGCCTGCTCCAGACGGAGGTGGGTGAGCGGGGGAGGCTGGATCTGCCCAGCGCGAGGGTCTGGGCAGCCCCTATTCCAGCCCCTGCAGGTTCTAACACTCTCCCCCAGGGCTTGGAGCTCCCAGCCCCCAAGGGCTGCTCTCCTGATGCCGAGACCCTTGTTTCAGCCCCACCCTCTCCAGCTAGCCACTACCCCTCCCCGCAGCACCTGCCTTTCCAGGGCTGCTCCATGATCAGGTTGACCAGGTTCTGTCCCCAGGGTACACACCTACCTCTGCAGACCCCTCAGAGCCGGGCCCAGGCCCCACAGGCACAGGGGCACTCCTCGGCGGGGTGGGGTGGGTCAGGCTGTTGGGCCCGAGCTTCCCTCCTTGCCCCTCTTCTGGCATCTGGGGTGCATTCCGGGAGCCAGGCTTGGCCTGCCTCTCCAGCAGGGCCCCAGCTGCCGCCCTGCAGACTCGCGGCCTCTCATCAGCCCGCAGCATGGGCACAAGGAGCTGCAGGCAGAGCTCCCGCTGTCATGGACCCCCGGGCCCAGGTCACTGCCTCCTGCGGCGGGGAGGGGGGCTGTGGAGGGAAAGCCGCGGTGTCCTCCGGAGCAGCCGTCAGCCACCCGCTCTCACCTGGCCCTTCCTGCCCAGCTTTGGCCTGTGGTCCGGGTGCCCGCCCTCCTCGTGTGCCTGCTGCCCGTCCTGTCAGCCGGTGGGGCCTCCTCCTGCCTCCTGCGCCTGCCCGCCTGTTCGTTTGGCATTCCCGGCCCGGCTGTCCCAGTGCCGAGGATCTGCCCACCCTGGCCAGTGCTGCTGCCCACCCCTCGCCCTGAACCAGGCCTGAACCCACATCTCCCACGGTTGCTGCTTCCCTCTTGCTCAGCCGGCCACTTAGAGCCGAGAGCTGGGTGTGACGGCGGCTCCAGAACGGTGTCCGCATCCTCACAGCTGAGCCACAGAGCCCAAAGCCGGCCTGGCACTGAGCGTGTGTGCCAGAGTCAGAGCAGGCGAGATAGTGGGCCCTTATCCCTCCCTTGCTGGTTGGGAGACAGTTCGCGGTTGCCCACGTGAACCTTGACTGTCTGTCTGTAAAGTGGGCTGACAGTGCCAGGGCCTGGGGTCCAGCAAGGCCGAGTGCTGGTCCTCTTGCCTAACCTGGTCCCCGCCCGAGGACGCCCCCCTTGTCCTGCCGAGAGCCGTCCATCCGAGCGTCACTTCCAGGATCTGGGAGGTGGGAAGTGGTTGGAACCCTTCCCTGTGGCCCTTGGGGGGAGTGCCCATGGCCCCGAGGCAGTGGTGGGGCCAGAACACCTGCTGGACTCCAGCAATGAGGCCGAGCAGAGGCCCTGGGGACAGCTGGCTGCACGGCCTGGGGCTGGAGCCCAGGCAGCGGGATGGGCACCGCCAGTCCAGCCACGGTCCTGAGCCCAGCTGCAGGGGGCCGGGCCACGGAGAGGCCAGGACAGCCGGCAGGGGCCGTGGACAGCGGGGGCAGAGCAGCTCCAGGCCCCTCCACAGGGAAGCCAGAGCCAGGACAGGCTGGTGAGAGGGTGTGGGGAAGGTCTGCTGGCTCCCCGAGGCTCCCGGAACACGGTGTGCGTCCTGCGTGACAGGGGGTGGGCCGCCTCAGCACCCCTCGGGCTCAGTCTCCTCACCCACAGTGGGTCCAGCCATCACTGCCCTGCTCGACTATGAGGTGAGTCAGTCAATCAAGCAGCACTTCCGGAGCCTGGCTTGGCCCGCACTGAGCAAGGTAGGGTGGTGGGGAGGTGCAGGTCACCCCTGAAACAGGGCCACCGCTGTGACCCCTACACAGTCCCCGGAGGACGCCGGGCTGGGTGTGGCCTAAGGCATGCTGCCCACGGGGCCACTGCCCTTGGCACTGGGCCGCCAGCTGGCGGCACCTCCGCTCAGAGGGTCAGGCCCTTCAGGGAGCAGCTGTGGCGTCCAGGATGCCTGCCGGGGAGTCGGACAGTTGGGGCCAGGGGAACGAGGCTGTGTGGCTTTGCTGGTGGGGGCTGGAGAAGGGGGCCAGGAGGCAGAGGTGTGGGGCAGGAACACTGGCCGGGGCCGAAGACACCCCTGTGCCCGCCGCTCACTGGCCAACCACCTACATGGCAGCTGGAGCCAAGTGTCCCCTCAGCTGGGCAGGCGCCCTGGCCAGGAGCTGGGCACCTCCTTTCCGCACCCCACCCCCACTTCTCCTCGAGGCATCTCGGGGTAGTGTCCTGCGGATCCCTTGGCCCTGCTGACCCTGCCGTCCTCGGCACCCTGAGGGGTGGACAGCCCTGGCGGATGGGAAGGAAGAGGGCAGTGGACCGCTGAGCGCACTGGTCCGCACGAGGCCCCGGCCAGCCTACTTCCTGCCACACCACCTTGCTTAGGTGACAGAGGTCTGCCCATTGTCAGAAGCTAAGCACTAAAGCTCAGCCAGGCTCACGGGGCACCTACATCCGAGCCCAGAGTCACCATCTCCAGGAAGGCTCCCCAGGCTCCCGGTGCGTGAGCCTCGTCCGCCCTGGCCCCCCTTGGAGCCCCTGAGCACAGCATCCTCCCACCTGTGCAGTTTGTAGGTGTGTATGAGTGAGCGTTAGAGTGTGAGAGTGTGTCAGTGTGTCAGTGCGTGTGCTTCCTGATCTCTCTGGCCGAGGCGTGTTCCTGCTGGCCAGCGGCCAGGCCCTGAGCTTGCTCTGGACACACGGAGAGGACAAACACCCTGCTCGCTGCCCAAAGAGACTCTGCCTGCTCAGAGGTGTGCCCACACCCCAGACGTGCTGGGGCCAGCCGCCCAGCGGGGTCCTGCCAGGCGGGGACCGCCGGAGGGTGAGCAGGGTGACAGGGGTGCGAGGGAGGTGGGAGGGCCGCTCTGAGAGCTAAATTTAGAGGGTCAGGATGAGAGCAGAGCCGGCTCCCAGGCAGGGGGCAGGGGCATTGGAATCGGGCAGCCGCCCCCTCCTCTCTGCCCACTGCGATCCAGCTGGGCTGCGCATGGCCCCCACCGCCTCCCTGGAAACCCGGGGGCCCAGCAGAAACCCCAAAGGTGGCCGGACCCTCAGCCAGGATGCGGGGTGCACTGCCAACCGGCCCAGGGAGACATCCTCAGAGCCGGTGCTGCAGACGCCCGTGCCAGGGAGGGGGTGGTGGCCGCTGCTCTGCCGTGCTCTGCGTTCCCATTTACATCTCTGAGACAGCGCAGTGCGCCAGCCTCCACCACTCACTTCCTGGGCCATAAAAGGAGCGGGGCTGAGAATAGCTCGCTGTGACGCGGGGAGCTTCCCCACGCAGGTGCAGGCGGCACCACCGGCAGGCGGAAGGCAGGCTTTATCCCAGCTCCGCCCCCGCGCACGGGAAACGGTGGCGGCCAGCCGGCGGCAGAGCTCCAGGGTCCCGCCTCCATTCTCCCTCTTGCCTCTCCTTCCCTGCCCCTGGGGCTAGGGCCTGAGCCCCCTGTCCTTGGAGCCACCCGCCCCACGCACGCATCTCGTACGCGCCCCCCGGTCTGGCTGAGGCCTCTCCTGGGCACGCACTGATCCACAGCTGCACCCTGGCACAGCTGCAGGCCCCTTGCCTGCCGAGGCTGGCATCCCCCCACTCCTCCCCCTGGGGTGTGGTGCCTCCCTGTCTGCTGCAGGCCTCTTTGGCCCCCATCTTCACCCAACCCGTCCACGGGCGGGGCTCAGCTGTGCCTCCCTGGGCTTCTGTCTCCAGGGCGCCGTCTGTGCCCTCTGGTCCTGTGCCCAGCCATTGCTGCCAGGCAGCTCTTACCAATTCTGAATAAAGGGTCTGTGCTGTTCTGCCGGGACCCCACCTGCTGCACAGCCAGTCCACCTGCCAGGGCCCCCATCCTGGTCTGGGAGTCTCTCTGGAAAGAGGGTCGACATGGAAGGCATGTGGGAGACAGGGCCTCAGTGCATGCTGAGCATCTCCCTGTGCCTTGGAACACAGCTGGGAGGTCACTGTCACCCATTTTACAGATGGGGAGCTTGAGGTGCAGGGAGGGTAGGGGATGAGCTTGGGGAGCCAGGTTGTGAGCAAATGACTGAGTCTTCTGGCCCCAAGGCTGATCCCCATCCTGCCATCCGCCACCACTGGCCAGATGCAGGGTCAGGCTACTCTGGACGCCCTCTGAGCCTCAGTTTCTTCAGCTGATGGGCAGATGGCCCCTCAGAGGTTCAGGGTAAGGGGCTGATTGGCAGGACATCTGATGCAGGGCCCATCTTCCACATTCTTGGTCCTGAGTACTGTGTGCAGATCTGGAGGTGGTCCCCAGGGTGTGGGGGCCACAGCAGAGGGAAGCGAGCACTCGGAGGAGGGGCTGGTGACGTCCGTGACCTGCACACAGCACTGGCTGCCTCCTGGTCTGGGGACACTGGTCCGACCCCCACAGGCCAGGATAGATCCAAGACCCTTTGGCTCCCCCCGCCACCCTGGCACAGTGCCCCCTCCCCGCTCCCTCCCTCCCTCTCCTGGCTGAGCTCCAGCGGGAGGGTCAGGAATAGCCCAACATGTTGAGGGGTATACAGCCCAGACCATCACAAGCGCCCCCACCCTCCCCTCACTGCATGGATTCTCCTCAAAACACTCTTGCCCCTCCCTGGCCACACAGTCTGGGGGTCAGGGCCCCGCTGGGGTTGGGCAGCACATCAGAGGACAGGCCCCTGAGAAAGGGTCTGGGCCCGGGGCCAGGGCCTGAGGGCACAGGCCAGGCTGGGCCAGCTGTCCCAGGCTGGGTGCTGCCCACCAGCTCTGGGAGCAAGACTGTCCCCACCCACCTGAGCGCTGGCCCCAGCCCATGACCTCCCTGTGGCCAGAGTGCTCCCTGCGGGGAGGGAGCCCTAGGACCCCTCAAGTCTCGGGTGGAGGCTCCCCCTGCCCTGCCAGGGCCGCCAGCACCTCCCGCCACCCCCACCTCTTTGTGGCGCCCACAGGCCCCAGCCCCTCAGTCCTGCAGACAGTGGTCACTGTTCACGTGTCCTCGTCCACCCTGAAGGAGGCCAGCCCTTCTGGGGGTGCCTGGGCTGGGGCTGGGGACAAACCCTTGGGGGACTGGAGAGGAAGGGAGCAGGAGGGCCCAGGTATGGCCTCTGGGGGCGGTGGTCCATCCCCCAACCCAAGGTGAGGATATGGTCCAGTGCCCTGGGTTGCCCCCCACCCTCTCCAGCCTTAGTGCCCCATGTCCACAGACACAGCCTGTCTAAGCTGAGAGGAGGGGCCTGTCCACGGACCCCCGGCCCCCGCAACAGCCCCGAGGGCCCTGAACAGATCACCTTCTGGCAGGGGTCTACACTAGCTCCCCACCCTCGGCCATGACAGTGCTGCCCACCCCAGAGCCAGGCTGTCCTGGGGCCCCGCGTGCCCCCACGGGGGTGTCTCAGGGGCTTGGCTCCTTCAGGGTTGGGGCAGAGCCTGGGGGTCTGGGGAGCCAGATGGCAGCCCCACCCCTGCAGGGTCAGGACCCCCAAGTGCAGCACTCCCCCCCAGTCCCTGCTCCCCACCCAGCCAGCCTGGGACCCATCCGAGCCAGCCCATCACCAGAGCGGACTCATCTGCCCAGCAGCTTACCGCCCACTGCCTGTCTACGGGCAGGAGCAGCGAGAGGAGCCGTCCATCTCCAGCCGGCCCATCCCTGCCTGGGGGAGCTGGGTGGAAGCAGGCCCTCCATCTGCCATCTAAGCACCGCCTAAGGAGCTGTGCCCCCTGAACTGGGCAGGCACACTTTCCTAGATAAACATAAAATGCCATGTTAGGAGCCCACAGGATCCCAGTGTCTCCCCTAGAAATATGAGAGGGAGCCTGCGGAGGCAGGAGGTGGCTTCCTGGAGAGCCATCCCAGACAGGCCTGTGGGCTTACCCACCACGTGTGGTCCCTGGTGCCACTCTCAGCAGGAGGCATTCATTTAAGATCCATGGCCCAGGCTCTCTTTGCTTCTCACCCCTTGATGTTCTGGCCACGTGCCCCGCGCCTCATCGCTACGCCTCGCAAAATTGAGGAAATCCTGCTCATGGCCTGGTGCAAGGACGCCAAGTGTGTCAAAATCAAGAAAAATAAGGATCATGTGAAGTTGAAGTTTCGATGCAGCAGATACCTTTACACCTTGGTCATCACAAAGAGAAGGCAGGAAGCTGAAGCAGTCCCTGACAGCACCTCCCGCCACCCCCACCTCTTTGTGGCGCCCACAGGCCCCAGCCCCTCAGTCCTGCAGACAGTGGTCACTGTTCACGTGTCCTCGTCCACCCTGAAGGAGGCCAGCCCTTCTGGGGGTGCCTGGGCTGGGGCTGGGGACAAACCCTTGGGGGACTGGAGAGGAAGGGAGCAGGAGGGCCCAGGTATGGCCTCTGGGGGCGGTGGTCCATCCCCCAACCCAAGGTGAGGATATGGTCCAGTGCCCTGGGTTGCCCCCCACCCTCTCCAGCCTTAGTGCCCCATGTCCACAGACACAGCCTGTCTAAGCTGAGAGGAGGGGCCTGTCCACGGACCCCCGGCCCCCGCAACAGCCCCGAGGGCCCTGAACAGATCACCTTCTGGCAGGGGTCTACACTAGCTCCCCACCCTCGGCCATGACAGTGCTGCCCACCCCAGAGCCAGGCTGTCCTGGGGCCCCGCGTGCCCCCACGGGGGTGTCTCAGGGGCTTGGCTCCTTCAGGGTTGGGGCAGAGCCTGGGGGTCTGGGGAGCCAGATGGCAGCCCCACCCCTGCAGGGTCAGGACCCCCAAGTGCAGCACTCCCCCCCAGTCCCTGCTCCCCACCCAGCTCAGCCTGGGACCCATCCGAGCCAGCCCATCACCAGAGCGGACTCATCTGCCCAGCAGCTTACCGCCCACTGCCTGTCTACGGGCAGGAGCAGCGAGAGGAGCCGTCCATCTCCAGCCGGCCCATCCCTGCCTGGGGGAGCTGGGTGGAAGCAGGCCCTCCATCTGCCATCTAAGCACCGCCTAAGGAGCTGTGCCCCCTGAACTGGGCAGGCACACTTTCCTAGATAAACATAAAATGCCATGTTAGGAGCCCACAGGATCCCAGTGTCTCCCCTAGAAATATGAGAGGGAGCCTGCGGAGGCAGGAGGTGGCTTCCTGGAGAGCCATCCCAGACAGGCCTGTGGGCTTACCCACCACGTGTGGTCCCTGGTGCCACTCTCAGCAGGAGGCATTCATTTAAGATCCATGGCCCAGGCTCTCTTTGCTTCTCACCCCTTGATGTTCTGGCCACGTGCCCCGCGCCTCATCGCTACGCCTCGCAAAATTGAGGAAATCCTGCTCATGGCCTGGTGCAAGGACGCCAAGTGTGTCAAAATCAAGAAAAATAAGGATCATGTGAAGTTGAAGTTTCGATGCAGCAGATACCTTTACACCTTGGTCATCACAAAGAGAAGGCAGGAAGCTGAAGCAGTCCCTGCCCCCAGGTTTGGCCGTGAAGGAGCTGAAATGAACCACGTACACTGCTTTGAACTGTATTAAAATTTTTTTAATTCTCAAAAAAAAAAAAAAGGATCCACAGCCCACAGTCCAGGCTCTGAATTCCAAGTGTCCCTCTTATAAGTTGTGTAATCATTGTCATACCACTCTCGCCATGGCCAGCACCACCATCACCGTCATCTCCATCACCACTACTATCACCATCACCATCATCTCCACCATTACCATCACCACCACCACCAATCCTATCATCACCAATCCCATCATCACCAACCATCTCTACCACCACCACCATCACCACCACTACCATCACCAGCACCACCAGTACTGTCATCACCATCAGCACCAATCCCATCATCACCATCTCTACCACCACCACCATCACCATCACCACCAATCCCATCATCACCATCTCTACCACCACCATCACCATCACCACCAATCCCATCATCACCATCTCTACCACCACCATCACCAACACCACCACTATCACCATCAGCACCAGTCCCATCATCACCATCTCTACCACCATCACCACCACTACCATCACCACCACCACCACCAGCACCAATCCCATCATCACCATCTCTACCACCATCACCAGCATCATCATCACCACCACCAATCCAATCATCACCATTTCTACCATTACCATCACTATCATAACCATCACCACCACTATCATCATCACCATCACCCTCACCATTCCGAGTGTCAGTCAGTTCAGGTCCCTGTAACAAAACACCATTGACTGGGCAGCGTAAACAACAGACATTTATTTCTTTCTCACAGATCTGGAAGCTGGCAAGACCAAGATCAGGGTGTCAGTCCATCAGGTTTCTAGGGAGAGTTCTCTTGGCTGGTAGATGGCTATCTTCTTGAAGTGTTCTCACAAGGCCTTTTCTTGGTTTGTGAGAAAGAGGGGAATTGAGAGCCATCATCCTCTTCTGATATAGGCATTAGTCCTATTGGAAAAGGGCTCCACTCTTACATCATCTAACTTCAATTACCTCCTGAAAGCCCTGTCTCTGAACACTGTCATGCTGGGGGCTTCATCATATGAATGGGGGAGGGACACAGATTAGTTCACATCGCCCACCGTCCTCAACCTCGCCACCACCATTAAAACCACCATCTCGCCAACCACCACACCACTGACCCCGTGCGTTCCTCACTGCCCCATGCACCACCACCAGTGCCCTGGCCACCATGCCACCTTCATCCCCGCCTTCTTCCATCAGGGTGCTCTAACTATACTACAGACAGGGTGGCTTGAAAGCTGCAGCAGTTTATTCCTCACCATTGTGGGGGCTGGAACTCCCAGGTCAGGGTGCTGGAGTGGCTGGCTTGTGGTGAAAGCCCTCCTGGCTGTGGACGGCAGACCTTGCTGCATCCTCACATGACACAAGAGGCGAGGGGCCCTCTGAGATCTCTCTTTTAAGGGTGTTAATCCAATTCAAGGCTCCACCTGATCACCTTTCAAAGCCTCCACCTCCCAACACCATCAGCTTGGGGGTTAGGATTTCAACAGTTAAATTGGTGGGGGGGTGGGGGGTGGGGGTGGTAATACAAACATTCAGACCACAGCAATCTCATCCAGCACAATTGGTCAGCTCTGCCACAACCACCATCCTCATCAGCATCACCATCTCTGGAGCCTCACTGCCAAGTGGCACCACACCTCCTGGCCAGGGCCCCTTCCTGGACGGCAGGGCAGGTCAGACACCTGAGGCCAGTGGATGGCAGCCACTCAAGGCCTCATGCTGTCCACTGCGGAGCCTCCCAAGGACAGCTGGACTCCATTTTCCTAATTAGGGCCTGTTGGCCAGCGGAGTGGCGGGCTCACTGAGTGCGCCAGTGACATCACTACTCTGCTTTATTAATAAAATGGGGGGACGGACGCCCACTCACTGGAGACTGCAGCTGAGCCTCCTCTGAGGAGAACCCTCGGGCCCACGCTGCTTCCTGAGCTAACAGATGCCTCCTTAGACCCTCTGGCTCCCCCTGGCCCTTCACTGCAGGAGGGGCCTCAGCTCTTGATGAGCTGCTGGCCCGGCTGCAGGCCTGCTGCTCCGGATGGGGGGAGGTGGAAAGTGAGCCTGGGGCCCCCGGGCCAGAACCTGCACCCAGGCTACCTCGCATGTGCTCCAGGGGTCCTGATCTGGAGATGGGGAGCAGGGCCTCCTCCACTGGGGAGCTGCAGAGATGTGGGCAAGTTAACACAGGCTTCCACCCTGCCAGGTCCAGCCATAGAACACAGCATCTCCAACACAGGGAGCCCTGCCTGCCCTCATAGTGGCCAGTGTCTCAGCACCTGGAGTCCTGAGCTCACGCTGCAACCTTGGGAGACAAGGGCACAAAGCCTGCCCATCGCCGGCTCCCCAGCCCCCTGTTCCTCACGCCTGTCCCCTGGGTCCCACCCTCAAAGTCAGGGTACCAGAGTCTGCACAGGGACCCCCACAGGTGAGTCCTGTCCCGCCCTGGGCACCATGGCCCCCTCTTCCAGGACGCTGGCCTTTTGCTCTCCAGGTCCCTTCTGTCCTCCCAGCGCCCCACTCTGGGAAGCTCCCCTAGGCCCTGGGCTCCAGGCTGTCTGGACAGGGCTGGCTGGCTGCAGGCCCCAGAGCGAGCACAGGGTCAGGTTGGACAGGGAAGTCTCTGGCCTTGAAGGATGCCCCCAGCAGGCTCTCTGGACTCCTCCTACTCCAGGACCTACAGCCTCCTGACTCCTGCAACCAGAGATGACTGGCCTCAGCTGGACTGGGAAGAGCCCAGGACCCCAGCAAGGGATGAGCAGAGGCAGGGTAGGCAGCTGCCAGAGGATGGGGGCTCTGGATGGGCCCTGGCCCTGGCTCGGGTGTGTGCCTGCCAATAGGGGACACAGTGGGGCCTGGCACAGCCCTGAGGCGCCCCCAGGAGCTGCCTGAATGTGTGGGGGGTCTGCCCTGGGGGAAGCCCAGCTCTGACATTCACACCTCTCCCACCTGCCGTGAGTCAGCCATACAGTCACTCTCCACCCCCCCCCCACACCCCCCTGCCACTGTCAGCAGGGCCTGGAGCCAGGGCAGAGGCGGGGTGTAGGGGGTGAGGGGGTAGCGGGGAGAGCATGTGTGGTCACAGAGAACGCTACGTCACACATGGGGGAGGAGGGGCTAGGTCACAAAGCTCTCACCTTCCCCCAGGGTACAAGTGAGCCCCACACGTGGTTCCAGGCTCCCTGGTCTTGCCCTCCTTGGGAGCTGAGAGAGCACACGGGCCAGAGTAGGGGCTCAGCCCGCAACCAGGGTCAGGACGCAGGAGTGGGGCCAAGGACTGGGACTCAGAGAGGGATCAGCGTCAGGGTTCACCTGGGCCATCCACAGCAGACCCCTGGTTGCTCAGGAACCCTCCAGCTCCTTCAAGTTTCTAGGCTGGGGCTGCCTGTCCTCCCTCGAGTTCCTCAGAAGGTGCTGCAAGGCCTCCAGAGACAGACAAAGCAAACTCCTTGTCTGAAAGGGTCTGTGGGGCTGTTACAACTCCTGGCAGCTTCCACATCCACACACACCCTGTCCGCAGGCTGGGAGACCTTCCCTCAAGAGGGAGTGGCAGAGGGGTGATCACACCTCACAGCCTGGGCTGTGGGAGGGCAGGGGCAGCCAGCGATGCCCAGACCCCAGCCACCCCCCAGGCCCCCGCTGGGCCTCTGGCCTCTCCTCGCTCTGTCCTGCAGGCCAGTTCCAGGCCCGGGCCCTCTTGCTGGGCTTGTGCACCTGCTAACACCGCCGGAATGATGCAGCCACCCTCCACTGAGCCTGGCATCTCCAGCCCTCCCTCCCGGCACTCCCAAGGAGGCCCTCCTGGCCCAGGCCCACAGAGGTGGGCACACTGACTGGGAAGCCTGTGGTTGGCAGCAGGCCTCAGGTCGCCTCCGTAAAATGGGGCCGTCATGGGGACCGTCCACCCACCTGGACTGGCTTCTCCACCTTCGAGGGCCATGCACCCAGCAAGCCCGGGTGGGTGAGAGGTGGCAGGCACTCCAGCCGAGATGGAGGCCCAGGCTGCTGCCCTACCCGGTCCCTGTTCCAGGCTGTGGGTGAAACCATCCCACGCCGCTCTGAGACCACCCGGGACCCTAGGCTCACTCTCCACCTCCCCCCATCCTGAGCAGCAGGCCTGCAGCCGGGCCAGCAGCTCAAGAGCTGAGGCCCCTCCTGCAGCAAACAGCATCATCCCTCAAGCACTCTCAAGATCATGCTTTCTCCCACGAGTTCACATCTACTGCTGGGCCCTCTGGCCAATCTGTCATGTTACAGTACCTTTCAACTCCAGGATTTCCATGGTTTTAAAAACAGCTTTCTATTTACCATCTTTTTGCTGATTTTCTCTACTTACTATCTTCCTTTCCCCCCTTTACATCTTCAGTCGTGGCTTCCTCCAGTTCTCTGACTGCATCTGTAATGGTCAGAGTGAAGTCTTTCCCTGTTGAAGCCAGCATCTCACTGTCACCTGCATTTTAGGAGCAACATGGTATGTGGTCATGTTTCCCTGTTTCTTTGTATGTTTGTAATGTTGCATTGGAAACTGGTCCTTTTAGGTAATGTGTCATACCAGCTCTGGGTACTGGTCACCCCAGACTGGGACTTGCCTTTTGTGTCTTGCTGGCTGAGTCATCTTAGGGACTCCCCGTCCCTGACAGAGGCTCTGATGCTCCTTCCCAGGGGCACGGCCTCAGGAAGGCCCACGGTCCCCCCACCCCATCCCACTCCACTCCATGGCAGTGGTTTTGGCAAAGCTCTGACTCTGTGGTCCCTGCCCACACCCAGCAGTTAAACTCCACTCACAGCTGGCCAACTGCTGTTTCAACAGTGCCCTCGGCAGAAGCTTCTTCTCAGACCAATCCCATTGCACCTGGCTCCTCTGAAGCAGATATACCAAGGTCAGTGGTGGGGAGTCCCCTGACCACAGGGGGCCTGTGGCCCAGCCTCTCTCCATGACATCCGTTTCTCGAGAGCACCCTGGGGTGGGCCCCGCCACGCTATGCAGGACCAGCCCGCTTCTCCCCTGGTGAAGACCTCTGAGCACTGCTCACTGCTGGCGGGAGTGACAGCTGAGTGCTGCAAAGAGGGGTCAGTGGTCCAGGCCTCTGGGGCCAGCCCCTCAGCGCGGAACCGCCACACGGCTCACCCGAGGCACCTCAGCAGTCTGCCCGCGTCTTCGTGGCAACGGCAGTGGAGAATGCGACTCATGGACAGTGCAGCGCCCCAGAAGCCCTTCTTGGGAGACCTGTGCTCCCTGGAAGCAGGTCAGGGGTTGTCTGACCGCCCCTGGGCCCCCAGAGGAGCTTGATGCACAGCACACAGAAGGTATCAGGACCGCTACGCCCTGTGCTAGAAGCACACTTATCCACCAAGGAAGCCCACTGCAGCTGCTGCCTGTGCAGCTGCTGGGCAGGCCCTTGGGGGTGGGCCCTGCCTACCCTGTGCCATGGCCTCCCAGGAACAGAGGCAGCGTTAAGTCCCTTCCTCCAACCTCCCTTCCTCCAAAAACATCTGACTACTATGGCCTCGGCCTCGAGCTGCCTCCAAGGGGCTCTGGCTCCACCCCAGGGAAGCCTGAACATTTCCCGACCACCAAGGGTTTGATCCTGTGGGAGCCCGTGGCGTTGGCACACATGAGGACAGTCAGCCGGTCCTTGCTCTGCGTGGGGGTGGAAGCTGGCCCACCCTCTGGGCTGGGGCTGGGGGAGCAGCGCCAGAAGAGGCCAGTCTCGTCGGCGTTGTAGACCCTGTCTCTTATACACATCTAGATGTGTATAAGAGACAGCCCATCAACCCCCCTGCCCCCACCACCCTGGCCATCAGAACTGTGGGTGCACAGGGCGGGGCCTCCTTCTTTCCACCCCCAACAGGAAAAGCAGGTGAGGTGGGCGGTTCACTGTGACCCTGGAGGCGGGATCAGCCTTCTCCAGCTGCATAGCCTCCGGGGCCTCCCACACTGAAGGTCTAACCAGACCCCCGAGGCCCAGTGTAATCAGGGAAGCAGCGGTTGGAGAAGGAGCACCAAGGGCAGGCTCCCTTGGCCAGCGGGGATGGTTGCTTACTGACACAGTGGGGATGGGAGCAGGCTGTGTGGGCAGGAGGCTATGGCTGGTGGGGACCGAGCACCCACAGAGGGCCCAGGAGGCTGGCCTAGCCCCAGCACCAGACAGAGCGCCCCTGGCCAGCCTGTCCTGCTGCTCCAGACCACTGGACTGGGGCTGGCCGTGGGGAGGGAGCGTCTCTGTATCCCTCTGTCGCGTCCAGGCTGCCGCCTCAACATCTGACCCTGCTACACACCCACAGCACAGGGGGCCCAGGAGGCCAGTAGGGGTGTGAGGGCACACGTGTGGGAGACCGCTGTGAAAGCTCAGGAGGAGGCGGTCTGGCCCAAAGAATCGGCAACGCAACTTTGAAAATGACCTGTGCTTGTTTCACAATCTTCATATACACGTTTTCATCAGGAAACACGGCTCAGAGAGCAGCAGCAGGCCAGCCGTGACTGTCACCTCAGTGTTTGGAAGGATGCAAAGACACCAGAGAAACAACCACAAACCGAACCCTGGCCTCCCCTGGCTCTTGCGGGAACAAGGGTGTCTCGGTGCGATAAATAACACAGGAATGAAAACTGTGGGCTCAATCACCTGCCCGAGAAGCGGTGGAACTGAAGGCAAGCGTTGAAGAGCCCAGAAAAGTGCGCCCACTTCCGGTTCATTCAAAGCGGGCGGCCAGGCTGCCCAGGGTGCTCCGTCTGGTGATACGGCACCAGGCTGGCCAGGGGCGCTCTGTCTGGTGACGAGCAATGCAGAATGGAGGCATCAGCAGTGAGGCACGGAGCATAGCGAGTCTTCTGGTACGGGTCTTTACAAGAGAGGCCCACAGTCAGCTTTCCCCACGTGAATCACTATGGGGCCAACAGCTCAAAGTAATAGTTCCGACGCTGCTAGGCATCTGAGCAGCTCCTTTTACTGTTTTGTTACATCACCTAAGACTAACTTCTCAACGTCTGGTCCAGGTTTACTAATTCGGAGGCTGTAAATGTGAAGTTCTGGGGACTGAGGGACTGTGGACCACATACAGGACTTGGAGCCAAGATGCTCCAAACACTGGCAGCGACCTGGGGCCCCACACTGGGGCAATGGGCTCCCCGGTGGCCCACTCCTGCTGGCTCTAACAACAACTCTACCACCGCATCCTGGGGCCCGAGGCCCAGGGCAGCATGGAAGTGAGGCTCACTCTGCCAGGAGAGCTGACGACTGACATGGGACACAGGGCCTGCAATGCCACAGGCAGGGGGCACACGGACTCTCATCCACAATCAAGTCCCACCCTCAGTGACCTGCCTGACCCAGGGCTGGCCCCCAGACCTGCAGACAGCCCCAGGGGGCAAGCAGGGGGCCCTCAGGAAGTGTCAGCCCCATCAAGCAGCAGTGGGGACCACAGTCAGTTGGCTGAAGGTAGCTCTTCCCCACTTGGACAGACAGACGTCCCTACCCTTGCACACTGCAAGGCTTAGGCAGCGAATATAAGCTGGGTGGCAGACCCCGGAGGTTCTGGGACATTTCAGGTCTGGTTGGGCCCTTCAGGAAGACCTCCTTGCGCTCAGGTGGCAGGACAGACCACACGGCAAAACCTCAGCGGGGCAGGCTGTTCCGAGGTACGTGACCCCGCGACTGCAGGTCAGGCATCGCTGCCTCAGGCCTCACTGGCTGTGGACGAGCTGGGCAGTGGGGAGCAAGGCTGGGTGCTGCGAGGCCTAGGGCGCTCCCAGGGCACCTCGAGCTTGACCGCGGCTGTGGGGGCCCCAGCCGCTGCGCCTGCCACCGCCTGCTGAACACAGAGTGCAGTGCGCGCAGCTGGCCCAGCTCCTGTGCTGAGAAGCAGGGCTGTGCCTCTGCGAAGCGCACCACAGCATCGAAGGACACCGCCGCCTGCTCCCAGGCCACTCTGTCCAACCCCCCAGCCTCTGCCGGCTCCGGGCTCCCCAAGGCTGTGCTCCCGAGGCGGGCTGGGGTGCCTGCTGCGAGCCCAGGGGTGTGCACAAAGTCCTGGTCGGGGGGCTTAGTCCTAAGCCGCTCCAGCTCCTCCTCAGAGGATGAGCCCTCCATGAGTGCAGCCTCGGGCCACAGTTTCCTCCAGGCCCGGCTGAGGACAGTGCCCGGCACTGCGTCCCAGGCACAGGCCACGTCGAGCATGGCATCGTGCACGCTGCAGCGGGGGGCCAAGGCCTGCAGCCTGCCGCGGGGTGTGACGAAGTTCCTCATAAAGTCCCTCCGAATGCCCTGGTCCATGGGCTGGAGCAGGGTGGTGACGCTGGCGGGCAGGAAGATGGTGAAGACATTCTCCGAGGCCAGCTGAGCCTCGCGCGGGTGAGCCCGGGACCCATCCAGGAGGAGGATGGCCTTGCTGTCCTCTGGCAAGGCCATGGCTCGAAAGTGCTCCTTCACTGCGGGCACGAAGATATGATGGAACCAGTCAGCAAAAATCTCCTTGTCCACCCAGGCGCTGCCTTGGGCCTTGTACACAACGGGCAGGTGCTGGAGGCCCTGTACCGCCTTGGGGCCACCCCATTTCCCGACCACCAAGGGTTTGATCCTGTGGGAGCCCGTGGCGTTGGCACACATGAGGACAGTCAGCCGGTCCTTGCTCTGCGTGGGGGTGGAAGCTGGCCCACCCTCTGGGCTGGGGCTGGGGGAGCAGCGCCAGAAGAGGCCAGTCTCGTCGGCGTTGTAGACCTGCTCCGGGGACAGGCCGTGCTCGGCGGTTAAGCTCCGGAAGAACCCGCAGAACTGCTCAGCTGCCTGCTGGTCAGCTGCCTGCTTTTCGCTGATGCATCCAGCTTCTTGATGCCGTGTCTGGCCTTAAAGCGCCAGAGCCAGCCGCCAGAAAACACGCAGGGCTCGGTCAGCTGCATCTGCTCGTAGAAGTCCTTGGCCTTTTCGATGAGCATGGGGCCCGAGACAGGCACGCCCTCGGACCGCTTCACCAGGAACCACTCATACAGCACGCGGTCCAGGTGCTCAAGCTTGGGTGTGTGCAGGGTGCGGCGCTGCGCCAGCGCCTTGTCCGAGTCAGAGCTGGCGAAGAAGCGGAGCAGCTGGGCCTTGTGGGCCCTGATGTCGTACAGGGTGGACATGCCCACATTGTACTCCTGCATCAGCGCCCGCCTGCTCTCGCCCTTCTCCAGGCGCCGGCAGATGTCCATCTTCTCCTTCAGGGTCAGGACCACCCTCTTGCGCTTCTCCCCAGGGCTCCGCCCAGCAGCCGGCTTGGAGGCCATGAGGAGGGGGTTCGTCCCAACCGAGGGGTCACGCCTGGGCAGGGGTTGGAGGCCTGCCCGCCTCTTCCTCCCCAACCCTTGCCTGCCGGTGCTGACGTGGGGCCAGCACAAGTCAGGGCCCCTTCTTGGCTCCTCTCTCCAGCTCCAGCAGCTTCCAGGACCCTCTCTGCAGGGGGACCAGTGTCAGCCAACCTGGGCGTCCCCACGGCTGGATCTCCGGCCTTCTGTGCAGGGACGGTGGCAGCGACTCCCCTCAAACACGGACCGGAGGGTAGAGGGGCCCTGGGAGCTAGTTTCCAGCTAATCGAGGTCTCGCCGCCTGAGCCGTGGGGGTCTCTCTCTCTCGAACATGGTGCTTTATCAGCTGGAAAGCAAAAGGGGGAAGAAAGAGAAGCAGTACAGGGCGCGTGCCTTGGGCTTGCGAGCACGTCCTCGTTGCTTTACCTGTGCTGAAGCAGCCACTGGCGGGGCCTGTGGGACAATGAACAGAGCTGCCGGCAGGTGACGCAAGAAGAGGTTGGCTCAGGGGCTACTGGGCTCACTGGCTCTTCTCAGCTTCCACAGTGACCTCGAGTTGCTCGCTACGGCTCTAAACTAAAAGTGGCCGTTGGGTGCAATCTGACCTCTCAGGAAAACGTGAAGGGTGAGGCTACTGAACGAAGTTGGGATGTCACCAAGTGCTGGGACCCTAGGGCCACGTCCCACTCCAGACTCAACTTTCCCACAACTGCTCACTGGGCCACCTGACATGAGTGCCTTCATAAAACCCTCATTCCTTCGAAAGCGGCTGAGGCAGGGGCGAAGGTGCTGTAGCAGCCAGGGACTCCTCTAGGATTCTGGGGCTGGGGAGCCTGCAAGCATCTTCAGAAACAAGTCCCTCAAGCCCTCTCTTCCAAGAGCAGGCCCCAAACTCCTTCTAGAAAGACAAGCTCAGTAGGCCTCAGGCTCCTCCCAGAGCTAGGAGGGGCTGCCAGTCTCTCAACTACTGGTCCCCACAGCCTCGGACACCTCTGGTCACACAGTCACACATAAGCATGCAAACAGCACTCACACCAACTCTGACCGGGGAGGGACTGCCAGCACGTCCCACTGCGGAGAGGCAGGCAGCACTCACAGCCGATCTTCCAGGCGGGAGCCCCACCCTCACCTCCCTCCCAAACCTTCACGTGTGGCCCCGGCCAACTTCATGCTGTGGGTGAAGCCACAGGACTACTCACATGTGGAATGTACAAAAGCAGCCCTTTGAGAACGCCCTCAGACCGCTTCACCAGGAACCACTCATACAGCACGCGGTCCAGGTGCTCAAGCTTGGGTGTGTGCAGGGTGCGGCGCTGCGCCAGCGCCTTGTCCGAGTCAGAGCTGGCGAAGAAGCGGAGCAGCTGGGCCTTGTGGGCCCTGATGTCGTACAGGGTGGACATGCCCACATTGTACTCCTGCATCAGCGCCCGCCTGCTCTCGCCCTTCTCCAGGCGCCGGCAGATGTCCATCTTCTCCTTCAGGGTCAGGACCACCCTCTTGCGCTTCTCCCCAGGGCTCCGCCCAGCAGCCGGCTTGGAGGCCATGAGGAGGGGGTTCGTCCCAACCGAGGGGTCACGCCTGGGCAGGGGTTGGAGGCCTGCCCGCCTCTTCCTCCCCGACCCTTGCCTGCCGGTGCTGACGTGGGGCCAGCACAAGTCAGGGCCCCTTCTTGGCTCCTCTCTCCAGCTCCAGCAGCTTCCAGGACCCTCTCTGCAGGGGGACCAGTGTCAGCCAACCTGGGCGTCCCCACGGCTGGATCTCCGGCCTTCTGTGCAGGGACGGTGGCAGCGACTCCCCTCAAACACGGACCGGAGGGTAGAGGGGCCCTGGGAGCTAGTTTCCAGCTAATCGAGGTCTCGCCGCCTGAGCCGTGGGGGTCTCTCTCTCTCGAACATGGTGCTTTATCAGCTGGAAAGCAAAAGGGGGAAGAAAGAGAAGCAGTACAGGGCGCGTGCCTTGGGCTTGCGAGCACGTCCTCGTTGCTTTACCTGTGCTGAAGCAGCCACTGGCGGGGTCTGTGGGACAATGAACAGAGCTGCCGGCAGGTGACGCAAGAAGAGGTTGGCTCAGGGGCTACTGGGCTCACTGGCTCTTCTCAGCTTCCACAGTGACCTCAGAGTTGCTCGCTACGGCTCTAAACTAAAAGTGGCCGTTGGGTGCAATCTGACCTCTCAGGAAAACGTGAAGGGTGAGGCTACTGAACGAAGTTGGGATGTCACCAAGTGCTGGGACCCTAGGGCCACGTCCCACTCCAGACTCAACTTTCCCACAACTGCTCACTGGGCCACCTGACATGAGTGCCTTCATAAAACCCTCATTCCTTCGAAAGCGGCTGAGGCAGGGGCGAAGGTGCTGTAGCAGCCAGGGACTCCTCTAGGATTCTGGGGCTGGGGAGCCTGCAAGCATCTTCAGAAACAAGTCCCTCAAGCCCTCTCTTCCAAGAGCAGGCCCCAAACTCCTTCTAGAAAGACAAGCTCAGTAGGCCTCAGGCTCCTCCCAGAGCTAGGAGGGGCTGCCAGTCTCTCAACTACTGGTCCCCACAGCCTCGGACACCTCTGGTCACACAGTCACACATAAGCATGCAAACAGCACTCACACCAACTCTGACCGGGGAGGGACTGCCAGCACGTCCCACTGCGGAGAGGCAGGCAGCACTCACAGCCGATCTTCCAGGCGGGAGCCCCACCCTCACCTCCCTCCCAAACCTTCACGTGTGGCCCCGGCCAACTTCATGCTGTGGGTGAAGCCACAGGACTACTCACATGTGGAATGTACAAAATCAGCCCTTTGAGACCACAGCTAAACAGAAGTGGAGTGTTTTCAGATGTAGCAAGACTCCCAAAAACAAACCCTAGGCTCGTCAGCAGCCAGCCCCAGGTTTATCCTTTCAGCCCTCTGAGTCAGTCTCCCAGTCTGAAAAGTGGGGGTACTGGTCTTTCTGGGAACTGTTTTCATCCTAATGGCTGTGTGACAGTGTGACTGTGCACTGCCTGGCCCCACGCAGAGCAGAGCAGAGGGGATGAAAGGCCATAATCCATCCTCAAGGAGATGTGTAGTGCAAAACCACTGTAAAAACCAGGAGGAAACGGCGGGGGGCGGTCACTTTGGAGGGACTGACTCTAAGCACAACAGGAAGAAGGAGGAAGGACCAGAGAAGGGGATTCAGTGCCAGAAACTGCTCACTGTGTGCCTGACACGAGGCGTGTGCAGCAGGAGCTAAAACACATAGATCCTGCTGGCGAGGCAGAAACTTCCTTTAAAAGTGACATGCAGGTACATTACTTCTGAAGCAACAGCAAGCTAAAAGGTAACATAACACGGCAAGAACAATGAAGACCATTTGCAGCCTTGCTGTGGACATCCTCCTGTGCCATAGGGGAGGGTAGGAGGGGCCAGGGGGCAGAGTGTGGGCAAGAGAGAGAGCAGCCAGGCACCACCTGCATGCGGCCCCTTCCTGCGAGCTGAGAGAGGCTTGTCCTCAGAGAAGGCCTGAGGAATTCAGGGGGGGCATGTGAGAAAGCACCTTTCTTTGGGAGCAGCCAACAACGTGAGGTCGGGGCGGGGGGAGGGGGGTTGACGATCGGGAGAAGTGCTCAAGACACAAGTTCTGGCCCGAGGAAGGGCTGGATGGAGTCCTGAGAGGCAAGACGGGCTGGGCAGGGGTCCGCGCTCAGGCGTGAACGTCGGGACACCCTGCAGGGAAGCGAGGCCGTCGTGGGCGCAGGTGCGGGGCCCAGGCCTGGGGCAGGGGGCCGGCTCGGTTAGGAGACGAGGCCTGTTCTGAGAACGCTCCTATTCCGGGGACCACGTCTGGGTCGGAAGGGCAAAAGCCAAAAGAGAAGAAAGAGGCCAGGGCTCAGGCCGGCTCCTTCTGGGGGAAGGGAACTCAGGCGCCGGTCCTGCCTCGGGCCGGAAGGCCGGCCCGGCTCGGAGAGAGGCTGCGGAGGGACCAGATCGGTTCCGGGGCGCTCAGACCCAGAGGCGCTCCGCACCAGCAGCCAGGCCCGGAGTCCCGGCGCCCGCCTCACCCGCCACACCGGCCCAGAGCTCGCTCACCTGCGGACGCCTGGCCGCCGCCGCCGGCCGGAAGCGCCCTGCCCCGCCCCCCGCCGGCCCGCGGCCTCCCCTAGCCACTTCCGGGGCGCTCTAGGCGTCTCGGAGGAATCGGCATCTCTGTGGTCTCGCGGGCGGCCGGAGCCTGTAGCTGGCTGCCAGGGCCGGGCGGGGACCGTAGCTGTGGGTTTGGTGATAGGTGCATCGCTGGGCGAGGATGGCAGGAGGCTGCAGGTGGAGGAAAGCAGTGCTTGAGCCTCTCGCTTTGCGAAGCCCAACGGCCAAGGCTGTTTTTCTCCTCCCCAGCCTCCACTAGAGCCTCCCGTGTTTTAGTCGCTCAGTTGTGTCCTACTCTTTGCGACCCCGTGGACTGTAGCCCACCAGGTTCCTCTGTCCGTGGGATTCTCCAAGCAAGGATACTGGAGTGGGTTGCCATGTCCTTCTCCAGGGGATCTTTCCGACCCAGGGATCAAACTCGCGTCTCCTAGCAGAGCCTCATCCTCCCCTAGTTGAGATGATTTGAATGATAAGACTTGAAGCCCTGATGCTGCAATGAGTTGAGATTTGGGGACCTTGGGATGGGGTGAATGTATTTTGCATGAGAGGCAGAGGATGTCCAAGCCCGAATGCCCAGAGCCTTGTGTGACTGAGTCACCTCACTCGTTATCAGTGACTGTGGATGCTGCTGAGTTACGCTTCTTGAGGTGGGAGATTATTCCGGTTATCCCATGGGCTGGGCGTCATCCGTCACGGGCTCTTCATGAGGGGGAGGAAGGAGGCACAGGGCTGGAGGACCATGGGAGAGCAGAGCCAGAAAAGGAGATGTGAGGCCAGACACAGGAGGAAGAGGCCGCGAGTGAAGGAATGCAGAACTTCCAGGACCCGGAAAACAAAAGGAGGCATTCTTGCCAGAAGAGCCAGCCCTGTGGACACCTTGAGTTCAGCTCCAAGACTCACGTCAGACTTCTGACCTCCAGAACTGCAAGATGATAAATATGTGTTGTTTGAAGCCAAGTTTACAGTCGCTTGTTAAGGTAGCAGCAGGATGGATTTTCATAGCTTCTTGCCTTGGCTCCCAGGATGCTCCCACCCTTGGTCCTCCTTCCTCACCCTCCCCTGCTGATTGCCACCTGGCCAACTTCACCCCTGGCTCTCTCCTCTCTGTTCACACATGCTTCCGTGATCTCCTCCAGCCTCGCGCTGTGCCTACCAGCAAAGGCCTGCAGCCGAAATGTACGGCTCCTGCCAGGACCCCGCCCACAAGCTCTAGCCGCTGCGTGTGCCCTACCCAGCGCCCAGCGTCCCCTCATAGCTTTCTAACGCACCGTGAACCAGCCATCTCTAAACCTGGGTGCACACCCCTCCCGCCCCGCGAGCTTCCGCTTCACACTCCCCACCGGAATGAGTGGCAGCTCCACGTCTCCATCCCTCCGGCCAAAAACCCAGCCATCCCGGCCCTCTGTCTCTCACCCCCTTCCCCCAACACGCGCACTCTGGCCTCCACATCCAGGCAGCATCTGGCCTCTGTCAGCCCCTCTCTCTGGTCCAGGCCACTCTGACCCCGCGGGCGGCGACCCGGACTCCTCTGCAAGGGCCCACTCTGTTCCCGCGGGGCACTCTGCTGCCACCTTGTGGGTACAGGATTACTTGCGCCTCCCCGAAACTGCATGGAGCTCCCTTGGAAGCTCCCACAGGCTCACTGGGAATGCAGACCTTGTCTCCAGGACTGAGTCCACTCTGGCAGAGAGGAAGGGGTCTGGAAGACACAGGAGGAGGAAGACCATCCCCTGGTGCCACATGAAGCCTGGGGCGCAGGGCCCCCTCCCCTAAGTATCTCTCCAGGGCACAGGTTCTGGCCCCCAACCATGTCAGATGGTCCCCAGCCCGGAAGTCTTGGAAAGGATCTGGCTGAGTGGACGCCCCGGCATCCCATGCGCCCCAGAAAGGTCTTCCTGGGCCACCAGGCCTGGCTGGGTCCAGCTGCCACTGAGAGTCAGTTCCTAGGCAGTTTGATAAGTTCAGCGTCCCTGGGGAGGAGATAGGGGTCTGGGGTTCTCAAGGAGAAGGAAAGGACAAACTTTTTTTCTTCTTCTCTGCATTCCTTAGTCTTAGTCGCATAAAAACTTTTTTTTTTTTTTAAGCCCGGAACTGATGATTACACAACAAACAACTCAGTTTAAACTCTGTACTAGGGATTATATAACAACAATGTATCCTGCATGAAGACAGTTTCTCCTTTCTGAAAACCTTCTGACTAATCCTCATATTTTAGAATGTATATTAGGGAATGGGTCTGGTAGGATCTTTCTATTGTTAAATTCTAATCCTGTCATCCTAAAATGTAAATTGTGGGAATGGGTCTGGTAAAATTTTCACAATCTTGAGACATTCTTTTGATTTATTGTAATAACTAATTTAAAAAGTATACAGCTCCCTTGCTAACACTAGCGAGGGGGCCACTCTGATGTCTATGTCAGAAGCTCTGTCTGTCCCTTTTTCACTTTAATAAAACTCTGCTACACAAAAGTTCTTGAGTGATCAAACCTGGTCCCTGGTCCCAAAGCTAAATCTTCTTCGGAGATCACGAATCCGACACCATTTGTTCATCGTATAAGTGTCAACTACAAATTGGTACTTACCAAGAGCATTGACAACGACTGAACAACAAAGGCGTTCGCCATCTGCCTCTACGGAGGTTGAACCCCATCCCCCTGTAGCTGCTGACCTTCAACACTCCCTGAGGGAGTTCAGGGTGGAGTGAGGCACTCTGTGCTCCAGGGAATCTGGTGGGACCAGTCTTTAGATAGTTGGATGCTTTTAGGAACAGATTTTGTGATCTCAGTCCTGGCATCTCCTCACATCTAGAGAAGCACTAAATCCCTTCCTGGTGACATCAGATCCTCAGGACTAACACAAACCTTTTGTAAAATGAGTGCTTCATGGTATTGAACTCCCCCTTCCCCAAAATCTTATATATTGACTTCCCCCCACTGCCGCTTTGGAGTAGTCTCTCAGAGCTCTCTGAGATGCCACCTCCTGGGCTGCAGTCCTCATTTTGCCCCAAATAAAACTTAACTCACAACTCTCAAGTTGTACATCTTTTTTTAGTCCACAGTTATGGCGACCGATGAAGCAGCCCAGAGTGGCCTTCCTTCCTGCAACTGGACTCCAGGAGGAGCTGTTGTACCAGCAACGGCCCCTTGGGCCCATCCACCTCCTCAAGGAGTGTAGAGGGATTTGAGTAAGTCTCTCCTGGTTCTTGAGTCTCCCCTATTGGTTGAAATTCTGAGTTTTATTTGGCAGTGGAAGTGGCTACCTGCCCCCTCCCACCAGGAAAGACACTGGGGGGCGGGAGAGGGGGGGCCGCAGGTGAAACATCCAGGGCATAGCAACTCATGGTCTACACACTGAGTGGGACTCAGTTGAAAGATACCGAGGAATTCCCACCCAGTCAAAAGATGCTGGGTGGGGGCCTGGCTGAAAGATGCCAGGAGAATTGCCCACCCAGTGGAAAGGTACTGGGTAGGGGGGCTCGATTGGGAAAAAAATCAAGGAATACCCAGAGCTCGGCTGAAAGATGCTGAGGTTGCTCATTTGTAGGGGACTGAATGGTGTTGGCTGAGTGGTTAAGTAAGAGGCTGATCTGGCACTACATTTGACTGCCATTATAGAATTTGTCAGGGTAAAAGTGAGGAAAATACACAAGAGCTTTGCTCTGAAGAAAAGGGACAAGACTCCTCCCGCTGGTTTCAGTTTTCTCAGATGGCTGAGAAATTTACAGGAGTGGTGGAGGCTTAGTCCTCATACCATGCAGTGGTCCCCTAGGGAAACCTACTCATTACTTAAAATACTTGTTCATCCAGGGGTCGCACATAAGAACTGCCATTCAGCAACCTGAGCAGCCATGGTGGTCTTAGATTGCCAGAGGCAGAATCCAAAACACGTTAAGATGAGCTGAAATGACTCTGGGGTGACTCCTGGAGGAGTTAAGCTCACAAGCAACACATGGGCCCACCACACAAGTTCACTAGTGACTTTTATCCCTGACAACTTCAGCTTAAAATGGGATACAGAATCTCTCAAAAATAGAAACAAAGGGATGTCAGAAAGCCAGCCTCTGATGAACACTCATGTACAATACACATGGAGCTCATTCTTGCAAGTCCCTAGTTAATTGGAGAAATTAAACTAAAAGAGATCTCAACCTAAAATGGCCAAATTGGGGTTCTTTGGTATTCTAAAAGTTTTTGCGTGCACAATTAGAGAAGGCCGGCCGTGCTTTGACTGGTATCTAGAAGCTTCTAAAGCAGGAAATGATTGAGTAACTTCTTTGCAGCAAATCAACAAGAAATGCTTGAAACTATCAGAACTAAAAAGCTGCTAGCACTCACTTTGCCAAGTCACAGGTCTAGTGGAGCTGGGAAGTCACATCGGCATTTATGCCATTCGGCTTTTGATCTGGGGGCATCACTTTCCCATCTTTTGGGGGGCACCCTTGCCACTTGGCTTTAGATTTCTGGGCATCTCTTTGCCTTTTGTTTCATTGGGAGTATGTCTCCTGGCTGGTGAAGTTCTGGTTTGGTTTGGTTTGTTGGATTGGTTTGAGTGCACAGACATCTAGTACAAACTGTCCAAGCTCATATGTGAATTGCTCTCTCTAAGGTTCCACACCCTACCTGGGAACTCCTTGGGAAAAATTTAATGACTGGTTAATCTATAGCTATGATCCAGTGACAAGAAAAGTGACCTAAAATTATTAGATCTTTATTGACATAGGGTAGGAAAATGAACTGAAGTTCCCTTATATCCAGGACTTCCTCCTGTAATCAACAGCCTGGGGCTGATCAAACTAAGACACTTACTTCCCCAGAGGGACAATCCCTGCTGGGGCCAATCTGCCCTTGTTATCAGGGCCAAGTTGAGTACTAAATTTTGGTCTAGTTAGTCTAAATTTTAGCTGTAAAACTGTGGTCACCAAAAAAAGAATTACAATTTTTGACAATGTGGTCACAATATTCTTTAGACTCCAGAGGAAAGTTGAAGAAAAATTTCTCTCTTTAAGAATTCTTCCTGAGGAAATTACTCCTCCTATACCTTTAGACCAGAGCTCTCTGGATCACTTATCTAGACCATATCTAATTCCTGAAACCAAAAGGAACAAAAAGGTGAATAAAGCCTTTTAAAATCTTACTCCAAACATGTTTTTATTCATAACTAAGTTTGGAAAGCAAAACTATAAGATCTCTTGTGTATATTTGCATGTATGTATATCTCAGTGTGTGTCTTTTTTTTAATATAATATCGCTGATTACTGAGATCAATTTGTAAATGAGCTCTAATCTGCTGCTGCTAAGTCACTTCAGTCGTGTCTGACTCTGTGCGACCCCATAGACGGCAGTCCACCAGGCTCCCCTGTCCCTGGGATTCTCCAGGCAAGAACACTGGAGTGGGTTGCCATTTCCTTCTCCAGTGCATGAAAGTGAAGTTGCTCAGTCGTGTCCGGCTCTTCGATACCCCATGGACTGCAGCCCACCAGGCTCCTCTGTCCATGGAATTTTCCAGGCATCTAATTGGCCTTAAAAAAAAAAAAAAAAAGAAGTAAGCACTTACAAATCAAATAATTCTAAATACAAGAGGAAGTAACCTAAATGAATTTCAAGCTCACATGAATGAACTGGGAAATATTCAGTATTAAATACCTGGTATTAATGTTTGTCTAAATAATGTAGGCATGTCTAAGAGTAATTAACATTAAGCAGAATATTTTTATTGTACCTAGGCTTAATATTAGTTAAATATTAGTATACTGTTACAAATTTGTCAGCAAGGAAATTACCTCACGTGAAGAAACTTCTAAAAAAATGTACATGAAATGAGAACTCTATTATAAAATAGTCTATCCAGATTGGGGTAACTTGAACTTCTAAGGGCTGTGCTAAACCAAGTGTTGGAAATCTATTGAATAGCTAAGTCATTTCCAAATAAAATAAGAATTTGAAACATTTACTACTAAACACTACCTCTTATAGAGAAATTAAAGAGCTTTAGTATTAAAAATAAATAATGGTTGGTGCCATTCTAAAATGTTCTAAGAAAACAAAGGTTTTAGAAATTGTCACTGGTATTTATGCTCACCAATCTATAAAATGCTAATATAAAAGTCAGTTTTTGGTTGCTTAAAGGAAGTAGAAAGTGTGTTTTTGGTAAAAAAGGGTATGAGAATGAAATTGCATTTTGTGAAGGGAAAAGGAAATAAGCCTGACTTACAGGTGTCCTTTTAGGATGGAAGATGACAGTAATGGGTGCAGAAAGCCATGGGGTTTGTGAAAAGTGAACCCTGAGAAGAGTTTTTTATATGGTTATGTTGCTGCTGCTGCTGCGTCGCTTCAGTCGTGTCCGACTCTGTGTGACCCCATAAACCGTAGCCCACCAGGCTCCCCCGTCCCTGGGATTCTTCAGGCAAGAACACTGAAGTGGGTTGCCATTTGGTAGTTAGAATAGGGAAAAGGAGTCCAAAATGGCAGTGGCTAAAAGACAAGAAAGGGAAAAGCCCGCAAAAATAGAACAAAGGAAGGTCCAAGGACGGGAGTGAAGACCTCAGGTAGAACAAACAGCACTCCTGGCTAAGCCTAATTTGCATAGGACAGGCCCACAGGGAGGAAAAAAACATGTAAAAGGAGGACCCTTGGGCTTCCCTGGTGGCTCAGAGGTTAAAGCATCTGCCTCCAATGCGGGAGACCCGTGTTCGATCCCTGGGTCGGGAAGATCCCCTGGAGAAGGAAATGGCAATCCAGTCCAGTACTCTTGCCTGGAGAATCCCATGGACGGAGAAGCCTAGTAGGCTACAGTCCTCGGGGTCGCAAAGAGTCAGACACGACTGAGCGACTTCATCGTTCACCAAAGTGCTCCCTCTCTCTCCCTCCCTCCCCTCTCCCCGCCGCCTCGAGTGCGCTTTCTTTCCCTCTCTCCTGAACGTGCTGGCCCTGGCGCCCTCCTCCACTCTCTTCACATCTTGGGGTTGCATGCCCTCACGCTTTGAGGATGGATTCTCCCGCTATCTTCTAAATAAAACAAAGCTGTAACACTGATTTGTCTAAGAGCTATAACACGGTTTGTCCAAGACCTGAGAGCTGACCCTCCTCCACTCTCTTCGCATCTTGGGGTTGCATGCCCTCATGCTTTGAGGATGGATTCTCCCGCTATCTTCTAAATAAAACAAAGCTGTAACACTGATTTGTCTAAGAGCTATAACACGGTTTGTCCAAGACCTGAGAGCTGTGACGCATCGAGGGCTTTAATGTCCTCGCTCCAAATCTTTGTTGTGGACGAGACAGAACCGAGGAGCATGCACTCGCCTGACAGTCAGGACTAAGTCTAGGGCTTCCCTGGTGGCTCAGACGGTAAAGCATCTGCCTGCAATGCTGGAGACCCAGGTCCCTGGGTCTCGAAGATCCCCTGGAGAAGGAAACAGCAACCCACTCCTGTACTCTTGCCTGGAAAATTCCATGGACAGAGGAGCCTTGTGGCTACAGTCCATGGGTCACAAAGAGTCCATGGGGTTACAAAGAGTCAGACACGACTGAGCGACTTCACTTCAGGACTAAGTTTAAAATAAAGCTAATTAAGTTTACCTTTTAAGTAAAGTAAGCTGGTGCAAACACTTGAATTTAGCTTCTCTCTCTGTTAAGAGGATACCTTTTCCTCAGATATTGAACTGCCTTTGATGATAGATTTACGTTTCTTTGTCTCTTAAATGATCTGTTCTGAAATCCCTTATTGTTACCTTGGCTAAGTGAATAGTACTGTTTCACAATGACCTATAATCCTATCTGACTGAGTGTTCTAAACCTTTTTGATATTTGTTGACAAAGCTTCCTAAGTCATTCTAATGAAGATTTCTAGCTAACTTTGGGATGCTTCAGAGGGTCCCTAAAACATCCCAAAGAAAGATATTACACTAATTAGGTTCATTTTTTATACAGAATAACATGGGAGTATTGTCAAGTGAGTAATAAGTCTTGGGTTATATTGTATGAAGTGAAATCACTCAGTCGTGTCCAATTCTTTGGGACCCCATGGACCGTAACCTACCAGGCTCCTCCCTCCATGGGATTCTCCAGGCAAGAGTACTGGAGTGGGTTGCCGTTTCCTTCTCCAGGGATCTTCCCGACCCAGAAATCAACCCCAGTCTCCTGCATTCCAGGCAGACGCTTTAACCTCTGAGCCACCAGGGAAGCTGCTTATATTGTATGGTAAATGTTACTAATATCGGAGAAGGCAATGGCAACCCACTCCAGTACTCTTGCCTGGAAAATCCCATGGACGGAGGAGCCTGGTGGGCTGCAGTCCATGGGGTCACTAAGAGTCCGGCACGACTGAGCGACTTTACTTTCACTTTTCACTTTCATACATTGGAGAAGGAAATGGCAATCCACTCCAGTATCCTTGCCTGGAGAATCCCAGGAACAGAGGAGCCTAGTGGGCTGCCATCTATGGGGTCGCACAGAGTCGGACACGACTGAAGTGACTTAGCAGCAGCAGCAGCAGCAACAGAAACTGTATGGAGTTCCTAAAATTTTTATATGTTTAGGTAAAATGTTATCAGGCATAATTCTAGTTACTACCTCAAAATATTGTCATAGCACTAACCAAGTTTTGCAAAAATGCTTCCTTTTCAAGATTTATAAAAAGAACTTTTGGACAAATGCCCAGTTCAGTTTCTGAACTTGGTCTAATGAAAAACCTGATGACTTCACAAAGATTAACAAAAAGACTGAATGAACTGGTGAATATGCTTGTAACTTTTATGGTTTCTATCTGAAAATTTTCTGATTTGAATCTGTGTTCTCCAGGGTGTAAGAAAAAAAAAAAAAAAA
>SJYC01023430.1:0-14664 GCA_006408675.1 Madoqua kirkii
TCACATTAAATGCTTTAAATATTAATATACCTGGTGTTTATTTAAATGTATGTATAGAAGTATAACATGAATATATCATTACTTATTGCTACAATTATAACTTACAACAGACTTTCATAAAACTTGGTGGCTTAAAATACCACTTCTTTTATTTTTTTCTTGCTCATGAACCTGAGTTTAGCTTCATAGGTATTAAAAATAAGCTGTGGGACAGATGATGGCCTGTGAGCTCCTGGGCCAGCTAGACCAATTATTTTGGAAAACAATATTGAAGCAGAAGGAAACTCAAAGGAGTCATAGAAACCAGGGCACATAACAGGACAGAATTAGAACACTTACCAAAATCTCTGTCAAGAGCCAGGCTATAATGAGACTCAGCAGCTCCTAAAATTGTACCAGGAAGCAATAGATATTTCTTTTCCAGCAGCACCAGAAGTTGGGCTGAAATATATGATCAAACATTAAAGTCAATATCTATGTATGAGGTGTTTTCCAAATCCTTTTTAATGTGGGCACTTGAAGTATATCCAATTTCTCGTGTAAATTATAGATCTCAGACCTTGGAAAAAATACACCAGGAATCATCAAGTCAGTAACAAGATTAAGCATGATTCAATGAATGCACAAACTAAGATTAAGTGGATAGTTAGAACCTATATCTATGTGGGCATAACAAATGTAAAATAAGAAAACACTAATAAAGTTCATGCAACTAACAGAAGGACAATCAATAAATAAACAGTTCTGCAGAATAACAGCTGTTGAAGACACTGAAAGCTTAATTCATGATGCCACAGGATAAAAGCTATGCTTTTAAAGCTAAGCCTGAGAAACAAAAGAAAAATGAACAGAATAAGTATATTGAATTAGGCATTATTTGTAATAAGTTGGATAGAACTTTCTATCCAACTTAGAAATCGCCATTAGAAATACAAATCTCCAAAGGGGCAGTGGGCAAAGTGTCCACAAACAATTTCTTTAAAATTTCTGGAACTAATAGAAGTATAATTAAATGGAGTGTAAAATGTTGGATTCAGGATTAGATGGCCTGTAAGACAATGCAAAGTAATAGTTACTGCAACAAACAAAGGCACAATAGCTATGCCAATTATTAGGGATAATTTTTAGAATATATGAGAGAATATAAAATCTCATGGAGATTGATCATACATGGAGTTGGGACAAGCCAAATGGGAATTTATAACTCTTTCCAACCCATCTAGAAATGTAAATATGCTCCAGTATATAATAGCAAAGATATACATTAAAACAGTCATAAAATAATATAGGAAGTTTTAGAAGATAAACTCATCATATTAATATAATTCAAAATTATAAGTTGTTAATAAAAAGGTTCTGTGAAATTAAGATTTGTCAGACTTTAGAAGTGAAAATTCATGTAGTAAAACTGGCAAGATCTGCATGGATGGAGGACAACTAATTGAAGTTTCCACTGCTGCTGCTGCTGCTGCTGCTAAGTTGCTTCAGTAGTGTCTGACTCTGTGAGACCCCACAGATGGCAGCCCACTAGGCTTCTCTATCCCTGGGATTCTCCAGGGATACTGAAGTGGGTTGCCATTTCCTTCTCCAATGCATGAAAGTGAAAAGTAAAAGTGAAGTCACTCAATCGTGCCCGACTCTTAGCAACATACCAGGTTCCTCCACCCATGGGAACTTCCAGGTAAGAGTCCTGGGGTGAGTTGCCATTGCCTTCTCGAAGTTTCCACTACTACAGGGGAAAAGGAAATGGCAACCCATTCCAGTATTTTTGCTTGGGAAATTCCAAGGACAGAGGAGTCTGACAGGCTACAGTCCACAGTGTGAGACACAACTTAGTGACTGAGCATGCTCACCACTTCTATAGGAGATACATGTCAATAATTTGTTGGTATCATATTCTTTGCAATTTCATAGCTGAAGACCACTGAAATCCATTAGAGTCACATGAAAAGTGACCAGTTTGCTTTCAGGAGGCAGCTCCAAGGATCAGTTCAATAAACTGATGATATTAAATAATCTATGTAGACAAATTTAAGCATAATAGATATTGGTACATGATATTATTATCATAGAAGAAAATATATTAGGCTAGTAAAATCATAGAACTTTTATAAAAAGCACAACTTATGTAAATGTTAGTTACATAATTAGAATCTAGTCTTTCAAGGAGCAAAAATACTCAGTAAAACAAAAAAACAAAGGAAATAATCTTTGAAGATAAAAAATAAATGCAAAATTATGTATTTTCAGTTTTTTCTTTTGGCTTTAAAAAATATTTTCTTTATATGGGAAATTTTCAACATTATAATATATAAACAAAAAGCGTTATTTTTGAAAAAATAGTGGGAGTGATCAGTTTTCTAAAACAATCACAGAACAAACAAAAATCAAACAACAACAACAAAAAGCAACCATGAAAAGATTTGCATCTTGCCATATTATAAACTTCCAAAGAAAGTGAAACAACAACATATTTTTGGAAACCAGAATATAATGCCTGGCACAGACTGAAAAAACCTAAATTATACCAAATGAAAGAGGAGAGAGGAAAAAGCTGTCTTAAAACTCACCATTCAAAAAACTAAGATTATGGCATCCGGTCCCATCACTTGATGGCAAATAGAAGAGTAGACAATGGAAAGAGTGACAGACTTTATTTTATTGGGCTCCAATATCACTGCAGATGGTGACTGTAGCCACAAAATTAAAAGATGCATGCTCTTTGGAAGAAAAGCTATGACAAAACTAGAAAGAGTATAAAAAGCAGAAACATTGCTTTGCTGACAAAGGTCCGTCTTGTCAAAGCTATGGTTTTTCCAGTAGTCATGTGTGGATGTGAGAGTTACCGTAAAGAAGGCTGAATATCAAAGAACTGATGCTTTTAAACTATGGTGTTGGAGAAGGCTCTTGAGAGTCCCTTGGACTGCAAAGAGATCAAACCAGTCAATCCTAAAGGAAGTCAATCCTGAATATTCATTAGAAGGACTGATGCTGAAGCTCCAATACTGCCCACTTGATGCAAAGAGCCAACTCATTAGTAAGACTGATTCTGGGAAAGATTGAAGGCAGGCGAAGGGGATGACAGAGGATAAGATGATTGGATGGCATCACTGACTCAATGGACATGAGTTTGTGCAAGATCCAGGAGATGGTAGGACAGGGAAGCCTGGTGTGCTGCAGTCCATGGGATCACAAAGAGTCAGACACGACTGTGTGATTGAACAACAATAAATACCAAAATGAGCCTTTAAAGTGTTACCTTTCAATAACTTATCAAGAGCTATACAACAATGAAGCTTATTAATTATGTCTACATCAGGAATAAAGATTGAAGAAAAAATAAATAATTTAAAAAATTCAAGTCACTAAAAACTGACAAACATAAAGTCCTATGTAACATCTATGTAACATTAGATTTGCCCTACTTCATTCAGGCTGCTAATAACATGCACCAGTCTCTCCAGTGTAAAGAGCTGGTGTCTTCTTCTGTTAATGGAGATATAGTCTATCCCTCTTCTGGAGTCTACTCTTCTTTTGTGTTCTGTCATGGTCTAGTTCTTAAGAGAGTCATTGGGAATTGTGCATTCTGGAGTGGTCTTGACATCAAATATTGATTATAACGGCAGGGATAGAAGTTGTCCTTAGTAGTGATGTAATGCCCAGTAGAAGCATAAAGTATTAGCTTCCAGAGTGGACTCAGATGTGAAGAGGGCATGTTCCTTAGAGGAGCAAATCTTCAGGCATTAAGTCCCTTACTCTTTATTGCTATGTTTGGGACAGAGCATTTAGTCATAAACCCAAGTTCTTTTAGATAAAGTCATTTAATTTCTTTTTGATTCAAAAATAAGGAAAAGCAATGGAATTAGATATTTAGGGGGTGAAACCATCTCTTCACAGAAATCTGACCTCAAAGAAATGAGCTCAGGCCCAATTTGTCATGTTGCCTCTGACGGATGAGTCAAAAATAATACTTTGAGGCTGGCCAAGTTGCCTGGTGACAAACATAGAGGCTCTAGACATTCTGTCTTATATTGTATTTTTCTAAGGAAGAAGAGTTTCCAATATCTCAGGAAATTTCAGTAATTTCATTCCTCTGGGCCCAAAGTGTCTCATCTCTAGAGGTCCCTGTTCATCAGTTCACACACCAGACATGCCCCAAGTTATTATAAAAAGACTGATCCACACATCAGATCCTCTTCGTTTTTCCCTCTAAAGAGACATCATTTCCCCATGGTCCCTTCTCTACCATAAGATTTCTCATCAAATAATTGCAGATGTCTTTTCTTTGAGGTTAGTTATGCAGAGATAGGAGTGACTATGGGTGTATACCAGATATGGACTCTTATATTGCTTCTAAGATCACTGTTGATGAACAGAGAAGGGAGACAAGCAGCATATCTTGAATCATTGGTACAGCCAACTATGCCCTTTATCAAGAAAACTAATGTTGCCTCAAAGTTCTATGGGTTGGAAAATATTAAACTTTTCATGAATGTGTTGTTCAGAACTTGTTAAACTAACAGTGGTGCACATATGTCAAAGAACAGTTGCAAGGGACAAATTAAATAGGCAAGGAAGATTTTTATCAGGACTATTGCAATAGGAGAGAGATTAAACTCCATTCTGCTGGAACAAAAGACAGGAGAACATTAGGTGTTGCAATGAGTTACTGGAAAAGTATTGGGGGACTTTCCTGGGGTTGTGGATGATTGGTCAAAGTTGCTAATTGGAGCTGCTGCTGCTGCTAAGTTGCTTCAGTCATGTCTGACTCTGTGTGACTCCATAGATGGCAGCCCACCAGTCTCCCCCATCCCTGGGATTCTCCAGGCAAGAACACTGGGGTGGGTTGCCATTTCTTTCTCCAATGCATGAAAGTGAAAAGTGAAAATGAAGTCTCTCAGTAATGTCCGACTCTGAGCAACCCCATGGACTGCAGCCCACCATGCTCTTCCATCCATGGGATTTTCCAGGCAAGAGTACTGGAGTGGGGTGCCATTGCCTTCTCCGACTCTCCTATAAAAGCTGGGAGATAGGGGCATTTTCTCAATGATTCCATTATAAAAGATGGCTCCCAATTCTTGAGAAAGACATTCCTCATTGAAAAACTGACAGAAGGCTGGAAGATTTATATCTCCAAGCAGCAGAGAAGGAATATGCAATTTGATGTTTTCTAAAGTAAATATTCTGAGAAAAAACAAGCAAGGAAGAAATCTATTTACAGTTACTCAAGTTAAGACAAATGTTCAGACAGTCCTGGTCACATGTTTCCTTAAGCTAATTTAACTAGACTGTATGTTTGGCTATAAGCATTCATTTTTCTTTAATATATTTTTCCACATCCAGGCTGTAACTGAATAGGACTCCATGGGGCCTTCCTAGGACAGGCCTCTCCCTCATTTTTTTCTCCCAAGTACCCAAATAATATTATATGATGCACAATTCCTGAGCTGTTTGAAGATGTAAAACCCTCCAACCAAATGGATGGTGTTACCTACTTAATGACTATGAGTGCATAGTCCCAGGTCTCCTGAAGCCTAAGGACTGATAATGTTAACCCCTCTGACCCTACTCTGTGACATCACCATCAGCCAATCAGAATATGCACAAGCTGATCACAGACACTGTGACGATGCCCCCACCCCCACCCCCAATCCTCACCTGGCCTTTAAAAATGCTTTAAAATCCTTCGAGGAGTTTGGGCCATTTTTGAGCACAAGCCACCTGTCTTCTGGCCTGGTCTTGCAATAAACCTTTCTTTGATCCAAACTCTGACATTTTGGTTTGTTTGGCATCAGTGTGTTTCAGGCACTTGCACTAACAAGGCCATCCAATTTGAGGTTTCTAAACTCTAGTAGCAAGCACTCCTCAAAAATGACTTTACTCCGGACACATTCTCTTTTATCAGATGCTAATGTGCAAACAGAAATTTTGACAGATGTTTAAAGGTTAATCTATTCAGAACAGCTGTTTCAGCAAGAATAAAACTTTGACTATGATCTTAGGAAAAAATTCTATTCTTTCTCCTCTGAACTGCACTGAAGAGAACAACTGGCAAACTCTGTTTGCCTATCTCTAACTGTTTTCTGCGAGGGCGCACAAGCCACAAATGGCAAATCCTAGGACAAGGTTAAGGTTAAAGGTGAAGAGGCAATTTTTCAGTAACCAGGATACTAGCCACAATACTTTCTCCAAAATAAAGCTCTTAAAAATCAAATGGCCATATTCTGTATCAATCAGCATTTATCTGAGATCTTTTAGTCAATTCAAACATTTTGGCATTACAAATAAAGGTTATAGAACATTGACTCTTGTGTCAGCACTTAAGACATAATAACCACTAAAGCACAGCTCATTAAAAAACCCTTCAGGTGAGAAGCAAGTCTTAACACAGCACATTGTGTCACAGAGAATGTTAAACAATACAGATCCAATATGCAGAAAATGTGAGAAGGACAAGCACTGAAAGATAGATATTCAGGGCGGCATAATATAATTCAATAAAATAGTTTTTTAAAGTTCATATGGGAAGATTCTAAATACTTGTATTTGTTTTTATTTCCTTGAAGAACATTTATTCAGGAACCAATAAAATGGCTTCTATCAATTTATAAATAATATTAAAATTATACTAGGATCAAGTCTTTGGAAATAATAGCCAATCCAAAATTTCCAAGTTCAAACAATAGAGAGTAGACATTAAAAAAAAAAAATCAAAGAAGCATTCTTGAGGAATAATACTTTGATCAGCTCTTTTCTCTTTTAATTCATTAATCATCTCTGGACTTTACTAATTACTTGATCTTAGGCTTTACTATGATAGTAATGCTTTCAAAAGCATGTCCTCTGTTCATCTGGCAAAAACAAACAAAAAACAGAGGATTATCACTGTAATATTACCAGCCAAAAAGAATGCCGCTTCGTTTAATAAAATGAAATGACATGATATAATACCTTGAACTCTCCCCTCAAATTTGATTCATCTTATTTTCTTTTATTTGAAATGAGTATTAGATTAGACCAACCTTTATGCCAAGGATATGTTGTTGCCAAGAATCACAGGAAAATAATTAATATTCAGAGCTTGGGGGACATCTAGAAATTCTTCTTGAGACATTATCAAAGTTCTGATTTTGCCACATGTTATTTTAGTAGAATTAATCATTTTTATATGCTAAAACACACGACCACAAACACCACTGCCAGATGTCTGTTCACTTCAATATATTCTAGATTTTGAGATGATAGATATAGATGAAAATATTTAATGTTTGACTGAGAAAAATATTCTTCCTTGCTGTTTAATGTAACTATTTGTAAATCTATAATATTTTTCAAGCCCCAGAAAATAGTCTAGGACTATCTAATCTATCTGCTTATTGTGATATTTATAAATAGTTATTGAGTTCCTTTTTGAGCACTTCACTAAACACTATGGATCAATAATGGGTAAAAATCATAACCACTAAGTAAATTTGTAATTGTAAAATAAAATTACTATATAAAATACCTGGGTATAAGCATAGAAATACAAAGACACACATTTTAAATACCAAAATATCATATGTAATTATTAGCAGAATGTGATCAATATAGACCATGATTAAGGCCCTTTAACTCAGCTCATGGTCTTTAAGCTATTAAACTTGAGTTTCTATTGTTTCCAAATCACTTTTGAGTGTAGGTCAGCTTGCTGCCCATGGAAAGACATTGATCAGTTTTCTTGTTTGCCTTCCTAATGTTTGCACTGACCATAAAGAGATTCTTTAGAATTCCTTCTAGTAGAAATATTCTATGCATTAATAATAATGACAGCAGTAATAGCATAGTTATTGTGTACTAGTGAATCTCTACTTTTTAGTCACTGCTGCTGCTGCTGCTAAGTTGCTTCAGTCGTGTCCGACTCTGAGAGACCCCATAGATGGTAGCCCACCAGGCTCCCCCATCCCTGGAATACTCCAGGCAAGAATACTGGAGTGGGTTGCCGTTTCCTTCTCCAATAAATGAAAGTGGAAAGTGAAAGTGAAGTAGCTTTGCTCAGTCGTGTCCGACTCTAAGCGACCCAATGGACTGCAGCCCATCAGGCTTCTCCATCCATTGGATTTTCCAGGCAAGAGTACTGGGGTGGGGTGCCACTGCCTTCCCCGCTTATTAGACATAGTACAGGCTTACTCATCAGTGCGTGCAAATGAGATCCCTTGGGTGTTAATTCATCTCTTCACAGACTCATTGTCTCAACCTCTTCCAGATGATAGAGAATTCCAGCCATACACAGATCTCCCCCTGAAATTACTGATGCTTGGGCCAGCATGAGCTACAGACACAATTGGCAAGCTTCTCCAGGAGGCTCTGCAGCATCCAGCATACGGTGCTGATTCTCTGAGAGTCAAGATTCACAAGTCCTGGAATCCTGGACCTATTACCCCTAGTGACACACTAGTAAAATTTTCACTTGTTTTCCCAAATACTTAATGCTCTGCTGGTCTAGAGGCCTTAATTCCAAAGGTAAGACAATGTCTACCAAAAGACACAACAGTGATTTCACTGGGCTGAGACTTAAGACTGACACTCAGCCACTCTGGCTTCTTCATGCTTCTGAAGCAAAAGGCAAAACAGAACGCTATCGTATTGGCTGAGGTTATTCATCCTGATTACAAGAAGGAAATTGGAGTACTTTTTCATGATGTAGATAAGGAAAAGTATGACCGTAATACAGGGCATCTCTTAGTATTACCATGGCCTGTGATTAATATCAGCGGAAGCTCCAGGTAGAGTTAGTAATGGTCCAGACCCCTCAAGAATAAAGGTTTAATCACCTCATCAGGTAAAGAACCATGACTGAAGTCATAGGGAATACAGAATGGGTAGTAAAAAATGGGTAGTTATAAATACCAACTATGATCATGTGACCAGTTACAAAATCAAAAACTATCATAACGAATATTTTCTCTTTATCTCATTATGAATACTTAGTATATACATTAGGCAGATATCTATGTTTTCTCTCTTCTAGTCTTTCCTTATCATGTAAGATAAGATATCCTGACTTTATTACACTGTTTAAGCATTGTTGATTTAACATCATAGTATTTAAGTTGCGATGTGATATAAAGAGAAGAGTGAATATCGTTCAAAGACTTTACCTTCTCTCTGGGAAAGGAAATTATGAGTTTTTGTTGTAGGCAGAATCTTATATCCTGATAGGTGGAATTATGACCTTGTTATTTTCTTTACTGGAAATTGTGTGATTTAAGCAGATGGGGAGGAGTGATAGGTTGAAAGAGGCAGACATATGATGGTTAATTTAATGTGTTAATTTGCCTGGGCTAATGAATTGTAGGGAGAGAGCAAAATAGTCAAGATGGCATGTTCAGATTCTCTCACCCCAAGTTTTGTAAATAATGACTATGTAACAATTGAGATCATTTATAGTGCTGTGCATTCATGTCACGAAGTATACTCGCTTGGCCACAGGTCACTGTGTGTGGTGTGCCTAAGCAACCAACTCCACCTAAGAATGGGCTGCACCTAAGAAAGTGGCGGCATTACTGCTGCATCACCGTTGTCTCCATTGGGTCAGCTGTGAAAGGAGAGAATAGCACGTCTACTCCTACAGCTGCTGCGTCAGCCAGGAGAGAAGGCTACTATGGCTGCAGTGCCCACCAGGAGAGAATAAACATGTCTGCAGTTCCTCCAGTTCCTCCAGTATCCTTTCAGTCTCTTAGCTCGTGTGTCGCCTACCCCAGGTTCAGCGAACAGTGAGAACAGGATGATCAGTGATACAACTGGCAGAGTTGGCAGGGTACCCAGTGGGTAGGATAGCCTGAGGCTCCACTAGATGGAGGAAGCCAGTGGCCACCATATAGCATATGGTACCATGTGGTTGGGATTCTCTCAGCATGGCCTCTGGTGGAAAACTGGGAGGTGGTAGATGGTCCCCAGATAGCATTGATGAGGCATTATAGGCAGTGAGTTCCCATGTGCTGAACAAGGTGTCATGGACTGCAGCTGGCGCTGTGGCATGGATTTTGTTGAGTGCTCTGAAAATGAAAACAGATAGTACTCTCCAGGATGCTTTGCTGGCGTGTAATGTGCAGAGATACTTGGGAAAACTAGAGCAAGAACCCAGCATCTTTGATAGTGAGGCGCCAAGTGATGGTATGATGAACATTTTTAGACTGCAGGTCCCGCTTGTTAACGAGGCCCATTGTACAGCAGAAGGTGAAGCATGAGCAGCAGATGGCTGGAGGAGGGGGAGGGGGAGCACTCTCAAGGTGCCCCCAATCTGACTGAGTTGACGGATATTGACTGACCATATTCTCGGGCGGAGTTGGTCAACTTGGGTGAACAGTTTCAGCAAATGCACCGGGAGCCCTTGGCAGCTGATTTTTGCGACTTTGGGACACAGGGATGGGCCCGATGCCTCTCGGGGGTTTTGCAGCTCCTTATTGAGAGAAGTAGAGGGACAGCATGCAGGATGCTGTTTTGAAAGTGTGAGGACCCTGAAGGGGGCCCGAGCTGGCAGAGATCCCATACATGTTCAGTCAGTTCAATCGCTCAGTCGTGTCCAGCTCTTTGTGGCCCCATGAACCACAGCACACCAGGTCTCCCTGTCCATCACCAAGTCCCGTAGTTTACCCAAACCCATGTCCATTGAGTCGGTGATGTCATCCAACCATCTCATCTTTTGTCATCCCCTTCTTCTCCTGCCCTCAATCCCTCTTCGTGTGAGGTGGTTCACTCAGTTGTGTCCGACTCTTTGCAATCCCATGAATTGCAGCATGCCAGGCCTCCCTGTCCATCACCAACTCCCGGAGGTCACTCAGACTCACGTCCATTGAGTTGGTGATGCCATCCAGACATCTCATCCTCTGTTGTCCCCTTCTCCTCCTGCCCCAAATCCCTCCCAGCATCAGAGTCTTTTCCAATGAGTCATCTCTTTGCATGAGATGGCCAAAGTACTGGAGTTTCAGCTTCAGCATCATTCCTTCCCAAAGAAATCCCAGGGCTGATCTCCTTCAGAATAGACTCCTTGCAGTCCAAGGGACTCACAAGAGTCTTCTCCAACACCACAGTTCAAAAGCATCAATTCTTCGGTGCTCAGCCTTTTTCACGGTCCAACTCTCACATCCATACATGACCACAGGAAAAACCATTGCCTTGACTAGACTGACCTTAGTTGGCGAAGTAATGTCTCTGCTTTTGAATATACTATCTAGGTTGGTCATAACTTTCCTTCCAAGGAGTAAGCATCTTTTAATTTCATGGCTGCGGTCACCATCTGCAGTGATTTTTTAAGGGTAATCAAATACCCTCACCAAAATCAAAGATAAGGAAACTCATCAGTGCACAGTAAAACTAAGTTTGAAGCATCTGAATAAAAACATTGTTCACTTTGTTGTCTCAGGTGCCTGCCAAGAAGTACATGAATATGCAAACAGTGGAGAATCAGGTAGGATCTTGGCACTATATGTCATCAACAAAAACTGCCTGAGAGTCCTTCCTAAAAATAAATCATTAAGAGGGTTTGTGTGCATGTGTGCTCACTCAGCTGTTTCTGGCTCTTTGTGACCCCAAAGACTATAGCTCACCAAGCTTTTCTGTCCATGGGATTTTTTCAGTAAGAATACTGGGATGGATTGCCTTTTCTTTCTCCAGGGGATTTTCCCAACCCAGGGATTGAACCCATGTTTCTTGTGTCTCCTGCATTAGAAGGTGGATTCTTTACCCTTCAGCTACCTGGGAATCCCTAAAAGTGTTTCCACCTTGACTCAAATGGGTGACCCACTGTTCTAATGTGGTGTTTCTTTGCAGGAGCTATGAAAATGCATCATAAAGGGCACTCACACTTAGATTTTCAATTGATTTTCCAATCAAAGTTCCAAAATTATTTCATGGGAAAAGACAGCCTTTTAAAAACCTATGCCAGAACAAATGGATAAATAAACGAATAGGGAAAAGAAACTCTAACCCTGACCTCACCCCATATGCAAACATTAACTCAAAATGAGTTATAAAATTAATTGTTAGAGCTAAAATTATTAAATTTCTAGAAGAAAGCTTTAAGACAAAATCTTTATGACACTGAGCAAGGCAGATTTCTTAATAGACTCTAAAAGCCACATAAAAGAAAAAAAAATTCAAAATTGATTAGATCAAAATTAAAAACATTTTCTCTTTGAAGCACCTTGTTAAGAAAAGCACTGAGAGGAAAAAAAGAAGCTATATCAACAAAGTGCTGATACCAGGAAAGTAAAAAAGACTTTATCCAGAACATATAAAGGACTCTTACTCAAAGAGAAGAAATTTTGTTTTAAATAGGCAAAAGGCATGGCATATTTCACAAAAATGGCCAATAATCACAGATGACCAGCATCAGTAGTCATCAAGAAGATTCAAATGAAAATATTGGTGAGATATCCCTATACACTCATCTGAATGGCTCAAGTCAAGAAGATGGACAATACTTCTCACAAAAGATGTGAAGCAGCTTAAACTATTATACCTTGATATGGAAATTCAAAATAGCACATTAACTTAGGAAGATAATATGGTGTAAGTAAGTAAGTGTAAGTTGCTTAGTCATGTCCAACTCTTTGTGATTCCATGAACTGAAGTCTATCAGGCTTCCCTGTCCATGGAGTTCTCCAGGCAAGAATACTGGAGTGGGTTGCCATTTCCTCTTCCTGGGGATCTTCCTAACCCAGGGATCGAACATGGGTCTCATACATTGCAGGCAGATTCTTCACCTTCTGAGCCAACAGGGAAGCCCCTTCTTATGAAATTAAACATGTTTTATGATCTGATACAGCAATCCCATTCTAGGTATTTATCTAATTGAAATGAAAACATGTGTCCATACAAAGACTTGTACATTCATGTTTATTGCAACATTGTTTATAATAGCAAAACCCCTCAACTGATGAATGGACAAATTGTGTTATATGTAGTATATCTTATATGATAGTTTATCTTATGACCTGACCTTATCATGGAATGTCCAGATGTCTCTCTGTGTATGGTTGTGTGTGTGCTCAGTCATGTCCAACTCCTTGCGACCCCCTCTGTCCATGGAATTTTCCAGGCAAGAGTTCTGCAATGAGTTGCCATTTCCATCTCCAAGGAATCTTACCAACCCAGGAACTGAGCCCACGTCCTCTTGCATATTCTGCAATGGCAGACAGATTCTTAACGACTGTGCCACCTGGGCAATTAGGCATTATTTATGGTTAAGTCTGTGGCTATTTCCAGAAGAGACTGGCATTTGAATTGATAAACTAATGAGGTGCATTGCCCTCCCCAGTATGGGTTGTCATCTTTCAATTTGTTGAGGGCTTCAGTAGGATATAAAGATGGAGGAAGGGGTGATTTGCCCTGTCTGCCTAACTAAATCCTTAATTAAGCTATTAAACATTTAAATTTTGAAAAGTAAACCTATCCACAAAGAAAACCCCATTCCTAGATAAATTCATCAAAGTATCTTACATACTTCATCATCAAATTAATTTCCAAATATGTCAAAGATAAAACAGTAAAAAAAGCCAATATTTTGTCAATATCACAGTATATCTATTTACATGTGTTTTAATTTTGCAATATATTATAGTTTTCATTGTACAAATTTGGGCCCCTCCTTTTTTTGCTAAATTTACTCTTGTTTCATATCTTGATGTTCTAGTAAATGATGATAGCTTCTAATTTTACTTTAATATTTTTAGTTGTGATTATTACAGCAATAAAATTGATCTTTATATTACTATGTCCTGTGATCTTGCTAAATTTATTTTTAGTTCTACTAGTTTTTGTACAAATTCAATGGGATTTTCTGTGTACATGATTGATAATGTCCTTGACAAGTAAAGACAATTTTTAGTCTTTCTTTCCAATATTTATGCTTTGCCTTTATCAATCAATCCCCTTTGTTTGTCTGTCTATCTATCTAACATCTACCTCTTTGCTTGATTAAATTGGCTAGTTAAAACCTCCATCACAAGGTTGAACAGAAGTGAGATAGACATCCTTCCCTAAGTTATGATCTTAGCTAGGAAGATTTGAGCCTTTCAAGATTGATATTAGCTGCAAGATTTTTAAATATGCCTTTTATCATGTTAAAGAAATTCCCTTTTATTCCTAGTTTTCAAAATTTTTGTCATAGATGGGAGTTAAAGTTTTTCTTGTTTTCTCCCTGCATCTATTGCAATGATCACATGGATTTTTTCCCTTTATTTTACTTATATGGTGATTGATTTATATTTGATTGTCCAACTGATCATTCATTATCAGTATAAGCCATTCTTGGCCATTATACGTTTTTCTGTTTGTATATTTATGAATTTGTGTATGTGTTTATAGGATTTTGGTGTGTAATTTTTTTTTTTTTTTTTTGGAGATGTCTTTGTCTGATTTTGGCTCCATTACATGAATTGGAAAATGTTCTCTCTTCTATTTTCTGGAATGGTTTTTGTAGGATTGGTATTATTTTTCCTTAAATGTTTGATAGAATTTATCATTGAATCCTTCTGGGCCTCTCTTTGTGAAAAGGATTTTGATTATAAATTTTAATTCTGTAATTGCTATAGGCCTACTTTTGTTTTCTATTTCATTTTGGATATCTTTTTATAAGTCATATCTTTCAAGCATATTGTCCATAGGCCAGCTTTATTGGCA
>SJYC01023431.1:0-15629 GCA_006408675.1 Madoqua kirkii
TACACGTTACATGGATGCAAATGTGGGCTGACTATGCAGAGGTATACTCTAAAAGCTTTGTCCTCTGATGTAGACAATGTACTGTATAGGCTGTGTCCTCAGATTTAGAAAAGTGTAATCATGTGGGTGAACTGTGAATGCTGCATATAACCCCTTCTTGAAGGTATGGGACCTTTGGGGGTTTTGCAATTCCTTAATAAAAATTCTGCAGGAGTGGAGTTGCCCTTTTGGAGCCTTTCCTGCAATTTCATAAAGACAGATGGTGGCCTGGACTTGACCATGGAAAATTGAGGCACTCCATATGCAGTGAGTGGCTCTTCTAGCCCTATGAGGGCAAGGACTGCAACATGTATTCCTAACCTGTCATTGGGTTTTGCTATGTACTGGGGATATAACTGTTTCTTGTTGTAGCCTGTACCACTGTTGTAAGATGTAAATCCAACAATTAGTGTTACTTGCCAAGGGAATATCACAGAAGATGAACTGTGCATAGAATCTGAGGCGAGAGACCCTGAGGGGGTAGAGTGTGGGGAGAGGGCAAATTAGCCAAGATGGCATGTTCAGGCACTCTCACCCCATGTTTTGTAAATAATGACTATGAAATAGCTGATATTTGTAGCACTGTGCTTGCCCATCATAAGGTACTCACTTGGTCATGGGTTTCTGTGTGTAGTACATCTGTATGCAATCCACCTAAGAGAGTGGTGGCATTACTGCTGTATCACAGCTGTGTTTTTTTGGTCAGTCACAAGAGAGAACATAGCATGTCTGCTGCTACAGCTGCTGTGTCATCCAGGAGAGAGGTTGTGTTATGTTAGATTACGTATGTTATGGCTGCCATGCCAGCCAAGGAGAATAACGTGTCTGCAGTTCCTATGGCTCCTCAAGTATCCTTTTAGCCTCTTAGCTCATGCCTTGCCTGCCCTGGGTTCAGTGAGCAGAATGATCAACAACACACGAATGCCCATAGAGCTGGTGAAATATCATTTCTTGGTGTGTCTGCAAAGCTGTTTCCAGAAGGTCAATTTATCCACATGTGAATCCACTGACTGAGCAAAGCAGGTGACCCTCAAAACTGCTGGAGGGCATCTTCCAATACACCAAATATTAGACTAGAACAAAAAAGCAGAGGATGGGAGAATTTGCTTGTTTTGCTTGATCTGATTCTCCAGTCCTTTCCTGCTGCTGGACTTTGGTTCACTTTGGTTTTGACTTCCAGACTAGAACCAAAACTGATATCATCCACTCCCTGGTTTTCCAACCTTTGAACTTGGACTGAATTATACCCTAGCATTCTCCATTCTCCAGCTTGTCACTTACTCAGCCTCCTTAATCACACAAGCCAATTCTTGTAACATATCTTGTTTTTAACATACAGGTTGACCTTGGAGATATTGTAGGATCACTACAATAAATCAATGCAATAAAGCTAATAATGCAATAAAGTAAGTCACATGAATTTTTAGTTTCCCAGTGAATCTAAAATTCTGTTTACACTATTGTAGTCTATTAAGTATATAAGCACATTATGCCTAAAAAGTAATGCACATACTTAAATTAAAAATACTTTACTGCCAAAAAGTGCTCACTAACATCTGTGCTTTCAGAGAGGTGTGGTCATAACACCAAAGGTCACTGATCAAAGATCAGTAATGGCAGATTACCATAACAGTATAATAATAATAGAAAGTTTGAAATATTGAAGAATCACCAAAATGTGACACAGAGACATATACTAAGCAAATGATGCTGGAGAAAGTTTCCAAGTAACTTACTTGAGGCAGGTTTGCCACTAACCTTCAATTTGTATAAAACACAAAATCTGTGAAACATGATAAAGTGAGTCACAATAAAATGGTCTCTCTCTCTCTCTCTCTCTCTCTGTGTCCTCTATTATCTGTCTCTCTCTCCCTCTTTATGTCCTATTTGTTTTCACACTCTGGAGAACCTAATACATTTCATAGGCTTCTCTGATGGCTCAAATGGTAGAGAATCTTCCAGCAGTGAAGGATAATCGGGTACAACCCCTTGGTTGGGAAGATCACCTGGAATAGGGAATGCTAACCCACTCTACTATTCTTGCTTGGAGATTTTCATGGAAAGAGGAGCTCTGGCGGGCTTTAGTCTATGAGGTTGCAAAAGAGTCAGACACAGTTGAGCCACTAACAATTTCACTTTTCAGTACAGTTCATGAGATAATATGGGATAGTCACAAACAAAATGGTATTAAAGAACACCTTGGTTGTCTAGTGAAAAGGATACATTAGGCACTGAAATAAAAATTATAATAAGCTTTTCAGTTGCTCAGTCGTATCCAACTCTTTCCAACCCCATGAGTTGCAGCATGTCAGTCTGCCCAGTAATCCCTATCTCCCAAGTCAGTTCAGTTCAGTTGCACAGTCAAGTCTGACTTCTTATGACCCTATGGACTGCAGCATGCCAGTCTTCCTTGTCCTTCTAACATCTCCCAGAGCTTGCTCAAATTCATGTCAATCAAGTCAGGGATACCATCCAATGATTTTGTCCTCTGTCGTCCCCTTCTCCTGCCTTCAAACTTTCTGAGCATCGGGGTCTTTTCTAATGAGTCAGCTCTTCTCATCAGTTGGCTAAAGTACTGGAGCTTCAACTTCAGCATCAGTCCTTCTAATGAATATTCAAGATTGATTTCCTTTAGGGTTGACTGGTTTGATCTCCTTGCAGTTCAAGTGACTCTCAAGAGTCTTCTCCAACACCACAGTTCAAAAACATCAATTCTCTGGTGTTCACCTTTCTTTATGGTCCAAATCTCACATTCACACATGACTACTGGAAAAACCATAGCTTTGACTTGATAGACCTTTGTTGGCAAGCTAATGTCTCTGTTTTTTTAATATGCTGTCTAGGTTTCTCATAGTTTTTCTTCCAAGGAGCAAGCATCTTTTAATTTCATGGCTTCAGACACCATCTGCAGAGATTTTGGATCCCAAGAAAATAAAGTCTGTCACTGTTTCCATTGTTTCCCCATCTATTTACCATGAAGTAATGGACCAGGCACCACGTTCTTAGTTTTTTGAATGTTTAGTTTTAAGCCAGCTTTTTCACTCTTTTTCTCATAGTTTTTCTTCCAAGGAGCAAGCATCTTTTAATTTCATGGCTTCAGACACCATCTGCAGAGATTTTGGATCCCAAGAAAATAAAGTCTGTCACTGTTTCCATTGTTTCCCCATCTATTTACCATGAAGTAATGGACCAGGCACCACGTTCTTAGTTTTTTGAATGTTTAGTTTTAAGCCAGCTTTTTCACTCTTCTCTTTCACTTTCATCAAGAGGCTTTTAAATTTTTCTTCACTTTCTGCCATAAGGGTGGTGTCATCTGCATATCTGAGGTTATTGATATTTCTCCCAGCAATCTTGATTCCAGATTGTGCTTTATCCAGCCTGCATTTTGCATGATGTACTCTACATATAAGTAAATAAGCAGGGCAACAGTATACAGCCTTGGTGTGCTCCTTTCCCAATTTGGAACCAGTCCATTGTTCCATGTTCAGTCTGACTGTTCCTTCTTGACATGCATACAGATTTCTTTGGAGGCAATTTAGGTGGTCTGGTATACCCATCTCTGGAAGAAATTTCCAAAATTGTGTTGTAATCTACACATCTGAGGCTTTGATGTAATCAATAAAACAGGAGCAGACATTTTTCTTGAACTCTCTTGTGTTTTCTATGATTGAACAGATGTTGGCAATTTGATCTCTGATACCTTTGCCTTGTCTAAATGCAGCTTGAACATCTGGAAGTTCTCAGTTCACATACTGTTGAAGCCTAGCTTGAAGAATTTTGAGCATTACTTTGCTAGTGTGTTGCCTGTCTTTGGGATTGGAATAAAAACTGACCTTCTCCATTTCTGTGGCCACTGCTGAGTCTTCCAAACTTGCTGGCATATTGAATGCATCACTTTCACAGCATCATCTTTCGGAATTTGAAATAGCTCAGCTGAAATTCCATCACCTCCACTAGGTTTGTTCATGGTGATGCTTCCTAAGGCCCACTTGACTTTGCATTCCAGTATGTCTGGCTTGAAGTCAGTGATCTCACCATTGTGGTTATCTGGGTCATTAATATCTTTTCTGTATAGTTCTTCTGTGTATTCTGGCCACCTTTTCTTAATGTCTTCAGCTGCTGTTAGGTCCATATCATATCTGTCCTTTTTTGAGCCCATCTTTGCATAAAATGTTCCCTTGGTATCTCTAATTTTCTTGAAATAATTTCTAGACTTTCCCATTCTTGTATTTCTCTCTATTTCTTAGCATTGATCACTGAGGAAAGCTTTCTTATGTCTCCTTACTATTTTTTTTGGAACTTTGCATTCAAATGAGTAGATCTTTCCTTTTCTCCTTTGCCTTTAGCTTCTCTTCTTTTCTCAGCTATTTGTAAGGCCTCCACAGGCAATCATTTTGCTTTTTTTGTATTTCTTTGTCTAGGGTATGGTCATGATCATGCCACCTGTACAATATCATGAACCTCCACTCATAGTTTTTCAGGCACTCTGTCTATCAGATCTAGTCCCTTGAATCCATTTGTCACTTCCACTGAATAATTGTAAGTGGTTTTCCTTACTTTCTTCAATTTAAGTCTGAATTTTACAATAAAGAGCTCACGATCTGAGCCACAGTCAACTCTTGATCTTTTTTTTTAACTGACTGTATAGAGCTTCTCCATGTTTGGATGAAAATAATATAATCAATCTGATTTCAGTATTGACCATCTGATGATGTACATGTGTTGTCTATTGTGTTGTTGGAAGAGGTTGCTGTGAAATATTGTTCTTTACAGCATCAGACTTGCTTCCATCACCAGGCACATCCACAACTGAGTACTGTTTTCACTTTGGCTCCATCTCTTCATTCTTTCTGGTGTTATTTCTACAATCTCCTCCAGTAGCTTATTGGGCACCTGCTGACCTAAGGGGTTCATCTTTCAGTGTTATATCTTTTTGCCTTTTCATACTGCTCATCTGGTTCTCAAGGCAAGAAAACTGAAAGGTTTGCCATTCAGTTCTCCAGTGGACCACATTTTGTCAGAACTCACCATGATCCGTCCATTTTGGGTGGCCCTACATGACATCGCTTATAGTTTCACTGAGGTTGACCAGGATGTGATCCATGTGATCAGTTTGGATATCTCACCAAGTTTGAACAAACTCATGTCCATTGAGTCGATAATGCCATCCAACCATCTCATCCTCTGTTACCCCCTTCTCCTCTTGCCCTCAACCTTTCCTAGCATTACAGTCTTTTCCAGTGAGTTGACTCAGGTAGTCAAAGTATTTGAAATTCAGTTTCAGTATCAGTCTTTACAATGAGTATTCAATGTTGACTTCCTTCAGAATTGACTGGTTTGATCTTGCTGTCCAAGGGACTCTCAAGAGTCTTCTCCAGCACTATTTGAAAGAATCATTTCTTCAGTTCTTAGGTTTTTATATGGTCCAACTCTCAGTTCTATACGTGACTACTGGAAAAACCACAGCTATGAATATGTTGACCTATGTTGGCAAAGTGATGCCTCTTCTTTTTAGTTCATTGTTTACGTTTATCATAACTTTTCTTTCAAGGAACAACTGCCATGTAATTTGAGGGCTGCAGTCATTATCTGCAGTGATTTTGGAGTCCAAGATGATAAAGTTTGCCACTTTTCCCATTTTTTCCCCTTCTGTTTTCCATTAAGTGGTTGGACTAGATGCTATGATCTTAATTTCTGGAATGTTGAGTTTTAAACCAGCTTTTTCATTCTCCATTTCCCCTTCATCAAGAGGCTCTTAAGTTCCTCTTTGCTTTCTGCCATTAGGGTGGTGTCATCTGCATATCTGAGGTTATTTATATTTCTCCCCACAGTCTTGATTCCAGTTTGTGATTCATCCAGCCTTGCATTTCACATGTTGTATTTGACATCTAAGTTAAATAAGCAGAGTGACAATATATAGCCTTGACATAACCCTTTCCCAATTTTGAACCAGTTTGTTCTTCCATGTCTGGTTATAACTTTTGCTTCTTGACTTGCATGCAGGTTTCTCAAGAGGCAGGTAGGGTGGTCTGGAATTCTCATCTCCATAAGAATTTTCCACAGTCTGTTGTGATCCACACAGGCAAAGACTTTAGCATAGTAAGTGAAGCAGAAGGAGATGTTTTCTGGAATTCCTTTACTTTGTTATGATCCAACTGATGGTTGCAGTTTGGTCTCTGGTTCCTTTACCTTTTTTAAATCCACCTTGTACATCTGGCAGTTCCTGGTTCACGTACTATTAAAGCCTAGCTTGAGGGATTTTGAGCATTACTTTGCCAGCATGTGAAATGAGTGCAATTTTGCAATAGTTTGAATATTCTTTGATATTGTCGTTCTTTGGGATTGCAATGAATATTCACCTTTTCCAATCCTGTGACCACTGCTGAGTTCTCCAAATTTGCTGGTATATTGAGTGCAGCACTTTCACATCATCTCTGAGGTTTATAAATAGTTCAGGTGGAATCCCATTTCTTCCACTACCTTTGTTTGTAGTAATGCTTCTTAAGGCACACTTGACGTCACATTCCAGGATATCTGGCTTTAGGTGAGTAACCACATAATTGTGGCTATCCAACATCAATAAGACCTTTTTGTATAGTTCTTTGTATTCTTGCCACCTCTTCTTAACCCTTCTGCTTCTGTTAAGTCCTTAGTGTTTTTATCCTTTTCTGTGCTCATCTTTACATGAAATGGTCCCTTGGTATATCTAATTTTCTTGAAGAGATCTCTAGTCTTTCCATTCCATTATTCCCCTCTATTTCTTTGCATTGATCACTTAGAAAGCTTTCTTATATCCCTCCTTGCTATTCTTTTGAACTCTGCATTCAAATAGGTATATCGCCATTGTTTTTGTTGCTCTTCTTTTCTCAGCTATTTGTAAGGCTTCCTCAGACAACAATTTTTGCCTTGCTGCATTTCTTTTCCTTGGGGATGGTTTTGATCACTATCTCCTGTGCAATGTTAGAAACCTCCATCTGTAGTTCCTCGGGCATTCTGTCTATCAGATCTAATCCTTTGAGTCTATTTATCACTTCCATTGTATAACCGTTAGGGATTTTATTTAGGTCATGCCTCAATGGGCTAGTGGTTTTTCCTGTTTTATTTAAGTCTGAATTTTGCAACAAGGAGTTCATGATCAGAGTCACAGTCAGCTCTCAGTCTTGCTATTGCTGACTGTATAGATCTTCTCCATCTATGCTGCAAGAAATATATTCAATCTGATTTCAATATTGACCATCTGGGGATGTCCATTTTTAGAGTAATTTCTCATGTTTTTGTAAAACTGTGTTTCCTATGACCATTGTGTTCTGTTGACAAAATTTTGTTAGCCTTTGCCCTGCTTCATTTTGTGTTCCAAGGCCAAACTTACTTGTTAAGCTCCAGGTATCACTGACTTCCTACTTTTGCATTCCAATTCCCTATGATGAAAAAGCACATCTCTTTTTGATGTTAATTCTAGAAGCTTGTACTTCTGTATAGAACAGTTCGACTTCAGCTTCTTCAGCATTAGTGGCTGGGGCATGGGCTTGGATAACTGTGCTGTTGAATGGTTTGCTTTGGAAATGAACCAAGATTATTCTGTCATTTTGTACTGAGATTGCACCCAAATACTGCATTTCAGACTCTTTTGTTGACTGTAAGGGTTACTCCATTTCTTCTAACGGATCCTTGTCCACAGGAGTAGATATAATGGTCATCTGATTAAATTCACCCATTTCAGTCCTTTTAGTTCACTGATTCTGAAAATGTTGATCTCCACTCTTACCATGTCCTGCTTGGCTACATTTAACTTAGATTCACAGACCTAACATTCCTAGTTACTGTGTAATACTGTTCTTTATAGCATTAGACTATACTTTCACCATCAGACATCCATAGCTGGGCAATGTTTCCACTTTGCTTCAGCTTCTTCATTTTTTTTCTGGAGTTATTTCTCCTTTCTTCACCAGTAGGATATTGGACACTTACCAACCCAAGGGGCTCCTGTTTCAGTGTCATATTTTTTTGCCTCTTCATTCTGTTCATGGTGTGCTTAGGGCATGCATGCTGAATTGGTTTACCATTCCCTTCTCCAGTGGACCAAGTTTTGTCAAAATTCTGCACCATGTCCTGCCTATCTTGGGAGGCCCTGCATAGCATGGCTCATAGTTTCATTGAGTTCACAAGGCTGTGATCCATGTGATCATTTTTGTTAGTTTTTGTGATTGTGGCTTTCATTATGTCTGCTGTCTGATAGATGAGGAAAAGAGACTTGTGCAAGCTTCCTGATGGGAGGGACTGGCTATGGGGAAAACCATGCCGCTAAGCTGGTAGAGTAGAAGGACATGCACTCCCAAACACATGTGAGTGTTTGGGAGCCTCTGGTGGAGGTGTGGTTTGACAGTGGCTTGCTATGGTGTCAGAGGCACTGGCACAGCAATCCTGTAAGGAGTAGCATGTTGGCATAAGTCTTCTTGGAGCATGTCACCATCAACCTTGCCATATAGGCTATAGCCATACCATAGAGACTGCAGACTCCAAGACTCGGCTGCCTCAGGCCAAACTACAGGGAGGGAGCTCAGGCCTACCCATGCTGGGGCATGGGCTTGGATAACTGTGCTGTTGAATGGTTTGCTTTGGAAATGAACCAAGATTATTCTGTCATTTTGTACTGAGATTGCACCCAAATACTGCATTTCAGACTCTTTTGTTGACTGTAAGGGTTACTCCATTTCTTCTAACGGATCCTTGTCCACAGGAGTAGATATAATGGTCATCTGATTAAATTCACCCATTTCAGTCCTTTTAGTTCACTGATTCTGAAAATGTTGATCTCCACTCTTACCATGTCCTGCTTGGCTACATTTAACTTAGATTCACAGACCTAACATTCCTAGTTACTGTGTAATACTGTTCTTTATAGCATTAGACTATACTTTCACCATCAGACATCCATAGCTGGGCAATGTTTCCACTTTGCTTCAGCTTCTTCATTTTTTTTCTGGAGTTATTTCTCCTTTCTTCACCAGTAGGATATTGGACACTTACCAACCCAAGGGGCTCCTGTTTCAGTGTCATATTTTTTTGCCTCTTCATTCTGTTCATGGTGTGCTTAGGGCATGCATGCTGAATTGGTTTACCATTCCCTTCTCCAGTGGACCAAGTTTTGTCAAAATTCTGCACCATGTCCTGCCTATCTTGGGAGGCCCTGCATAGCATGGCTCATAGTTTCATTGAGTTCACAAGGCTGTGATCCATGTGATCATTTTTGTTAGTTTTTGTGATTGTGGCTTTCATTATGTCTGCTGTCTGATAGATGAGGAAAAGAGACTTGTGCAAGCTTCCTGATGGGAGGGACTGGCTATGGGGAAAACCATGCCGCTAAGCTGGTAGAGTAGAAGGACATGCACTCCCAAACACATGTGAGTGTTTGGGAGCCTCTGGTGGAGGTGTGGTTTGACAGTGGCTTGCTATGGTGTCAGAGGCACTGGCAGCAGCAATCCTGTAAGGAGTAGCATGTTGGCATAAGTCTTCTTGGAGCATGTCACCATCAACCTTGCCATATAGGCTATAGCCATACCATAGAGACTGCAGACTCCAAGACTCGGCTGCCTCAGGCCAAACTACAGGGAGGGAGCTCAGGCCTACCCATTAGCAGAGAGTTAGATTAATTATAGAGTTAGCCAAAAAGGTTTTTTTTTCAGTCTTTCTGTAAGATGTTATAAAAAACCCTACAGAAATTTTTGGTCAACTCAATACTATGGTTCTTGATCATATCCTGCCAGTACTTCAACAACCTAAACAAAAATTATCTTATACCCTCCAGATACCTAGTTCTTCATTAATAAAATAAGGGAATTTGTTATAATAGTCTCTTGGGTATTTTCCAGTTATGAAGTTTTATATTTCTAAAATAAAGTAATGGCACATACACAATTGCTGTTGGTATTGAGCTAGTAATTTTGGATGCACTTAGATTGTAAAAGGAAAGTTAGTGTTGTTAATGCCATGTTTAAGTAGAAAAGGAAGACAAAATAAGCACAAAAGGAAAATATAACATTTATTGGTCTCTGCAATGGTAGTTAATATTAGTTTATCCTGTTTAAGTTTTTCTGAAAAATTTATCAAGCTTATTATAGGTCTATGAAAAGATGCTTTGCATTCTGCCTACTATGTTATAGTCTATCATTCACAATTTATAGGCAACAGAATGAAACATGTAAAGATACCAGGAAGAGAGTATAAATTATCAATTTAATGAATTGGAATATATTGTGGCAGATAATCTAAAAAAGGAAATCCAGTAAATAAAAAAGCACATCTACACTTGTTTGTGGAGGACACAGCAGAACAGCTGGGAGTTGACATTTAGTGAAGAATGAAGATCTCCTGAATGAGGTTATGATAAAATAAAGAAGTAATTTCTTACACTGAAATGATGATGGAGGATATAAGAAATCCAAAGAAGTGTCAAACAGAAGTAACTTCAAATAAATATTTTATTAGCATCACTGAACAAGAGGTGAAAATATCAAGAAGCTCACTGATAAAGACAAGAAATGTTCTCGGACAGTAAGGAATCTGCCTGCAATGCAAGAGATCCAGGTTGGGAAGACCCCCTGGAGAAGGGAATGGCCGTGCACTCCAGTATTCTTGCTTAGAAAACCCTATGGACAGAGGAGCTACAGTCCATGGGGTCTCAAATAGTTGCATACAACTGAACAACTTTGCATCACACAGAAGAAAATTGTATCAATATCTCCTTAGGTATAAGGACTAACTCTACATGCAAAATGGCTTCAATGTTATCAGTCAAACTAAGCTTAATCATATCAGTGACAGTCAATTCAGAGAGGGACGGAAACTAAAATATTATGAGTCCCCCCCCACCTTGTGTCAGTGATACAGTTTTCCAAGAGTTTATTGCAAGGCTGAAGAAAGACTGCAAATAGCTTGCATTAGTTCTGATGTCATCTTGCTCATTAATTTCTTCCAGTGTGTAGGAAGCAAAAGTATTGATTGTCATTTATGTTCATCATTAAGCTAAAATGGAGTTTCCATATGTTCCTATTTAAGATTCATGGGCTAGCCCCAAGTAACAAATGATAAAAAAAGAAAAAAGAGAGAGATTTTTTGGAAAATATAGATCATCTCTGACAGGGTCTTGCAGGTAACAGGAGAGAAAAACAGTTTTCAATGTTCCCGTCATTTTTTCTGGCCAGTAGGACTGTTTTATGTCTTTCAGTCTGTCATACTGGAGAGCATATGTAAGCTCTACTTTTGTCTGTTGGTAGATTTCATGTCTTACCAGTACAGTGGAAGTTTATACTTTGTCAATTTATACCTATAATTATTTTGAGTGAAAACATGTTTAAAACTATATTTTAAAATAGAATATCCATATGTTTGAGAGGAAAGAAGAAAGGAGGTTGGAGGTTAAAGGTCTTGGAGGAATACCAGCTTGGAGGTTAAAGGTCTTATGGAACAACTTGTCTATACAGTTTATGAAAATCTTTTAGGTACTTTTTTTGCAAGCTATTTAAGGTAAGTAAGACATGTCCAGATACAGATGAGAAAAGATAACCATAGGGACAGGGTATATCATATCAGTGCAGACAGGTGATTAGTAGCAAGAATTCACTGATTGATAGGTCCAGATCAGAATTTCCCTAGTTGCACAGTGGAACCAGTGCTTGGTTCCACAGAAGCGATATGGATGATTCTAAGCATATTCAAGCTGCCTAAGAAAGTGGCAATTCACTGATGCATTCACTCATCTTGAAGAAGGAATTCATAGGGCCTGGACTGCATCTTAGGCCTGTTCATGCTGATCATGCTCGGCCACCTTTCCAATGGACTCTGGACTCTGTGTACAGTGCCTATGAAAACAACAACAGAAGGATAAGACCCCCTCCAGACAGGGGAACCTTGAAGATCATACCTAGGTTACTCATCGCCTAAGAGGAAACATACACTAATCACTCTTTCCTCCAGACAGGCCATAGATTTTTCTGTATCAATCAGAGTGTAACCTTGGGTTTATTGATTACTGGCTAATTGTTTGACTGTTTGAGCACAAGAGCACATAGCACGTGAATGATGAGGTTATTGGGATTGTATTTTCCTTGGTTTATGTAAGTCTCAAGGAATTTGGAGTAATGGATTCAGATACATACACATGGGGTATATAAGATTTTCACAAATGCTTGTTGGGGTCCTTGGCTTAAAGGAGACTCTGCCTTGGGCCTGCCAGTGTAATAAACTGCACTCTACTATCTGCATTGTCCTTCTAAGTGAGTTTGTTTCCCAGAATGCTTGGCTACAACAATCTAGTGATTCAGTGATCATTTTGCTCAATAAAATAAACATCATACATTAAACATCACTGTACTAGGGTTTGTCCGTACAAAAATGTGTAGTCCACAGTCTTACCCTTGGAAAGTTTCCAGCTTCATGAAACTTATCTGCTTTGTTTGTAACCAGTAGATATTTTGTAAATTGTATTTTATTAGTTTAAAGAATAGCTTCACCCCATCTTCACTTGATTCCTGAGTTCATCTTCCTGAACAGATAAGGGAAAGATGCTTTGCTTATAATTCATGATTTGAAGTAGCTCAACTGGAATTCTATCACCTCCACTAGCTTTGTTCACAGTGATGCTTTCTAAGGCCCACTTGACTTCACATTCCAAAATGTCTGGCTCTAGATGACTGATCACACCATCGTGATTATCTGGGTCGTGAAGATTCTTTTTGTACAGTTCTTTTGTGTATTCTTACCATCTCTTCTTAATATCTTCTACTTCTGTTAGGTCCATACCATTTCTGTTCTTTATCGAGCCCATCTTTGCATGAAATGTTCCCTTGGTATCTCTAATTTTCTTGAAGAGACCTCTAGTCTTTCCCACTCTGTTGTTTTCCTCTATTTCTTTGCACTGATCACTGAAGAAGCCTTTCTTATCCCTTCTTGCTATTCTTTGGAACTCTGCATTCACGCCAAAGAATTGATGCTTTTGAACTGTGGTGTTGGAGAAAACTCTTGAAAGTCCCTGACTGCAAGGAGATCCAACCAGTCCATTCTGAAGGAGATCAACTCTGGGATTTCTTTGGAAGGAATGATGCTTAAGCTGAAACTCCAGTACTTCGGCCACCTCATGGGAAGAGTTGACTCATTGGAAAAGACTCTGATGCTGGGAGGGATTGGGGGCAGGAGAAGAAGGGGATGACAGAGGATGAGATGGCTGGATGGCATCACTGACTCGATGGACTGAGTCTGAGTGAACTCAGGGAGTTGGTGATGGACAGGGAGGCCAAGCGTGCTGCGACTCACGGGGTCACAAAGAATTGGACATGACTGAGCGACTGAACTGAACTGAACTGAATTCATGATTAAAATTTTTCTGTCTTAGGTTATATCTGTCTCTTACCTTTATAAATAAAGTCAACATAAATTTAAAAGTTTAACAAACTTGGGCCATAATAAATTAGATACTAATTATCATGGTGAATTATGAATATTTATATGTTGCTTAGTGAAGCAATCACAATCTATGTCAACAAGGACAAGGGAAAGTTAATGAGCTGAGCAAATGGAAATTAAAAGAGATATAAATTCAAAGAGACAGTCTTTACACCTATGAAAATGTAGGAGTAAAGGACATGTGTTAAATATGCTTTCCACTAAAAATATTTCTAGAAAGTATTGATGAAAAGAGAAAATAAAATGAATTAAAACTTGATTATTTTTGCTGTTATTAAACAGGCCATTAAAAAGCAAACAAACAAACAGAGTTTGAGCTCATACAAGTGAAAGAAACTCAGATTAAGATTTCTACCATTAAAAGGCTGCCTTTGCTCCAATGTTTAAAAGTAAATGGAAATTTGCCGTCTTGAGATCCTTGGGATTCAGTGGAAAGTTCATTAACTGATACAGATCTTGAGGCTCACGTTCTTGGGAGCACTCCAGGAAAATGATTGAATTCTGGCTCTTTAGTCTTAAACTTGTCTTTCACATTCTTATCACAAGTCTCTTCTGATCAGTTTAATGGAACAAGCCCAAGATTAGAGGTTTACTGAATAAGTTAGTTAGCAATATGATAATGTATTTCAAATCCATCACTTTTTTCCCCAGTCAAATGTTATTTAGAGATTGATTTTAGTCATATAGCAAGTGAAATCTACAACATAGAATAATGAGGAAAGAATCTCACAAAATGAATTTCAAAGAGCAAGGGAAATATTGTATGGCGACGAAAAGGAGCTGTTACTTAGGATAAAGTTGTTCTCATGATAAACTAATAGAAAGGGTTGTTTAAAATGAATGAGAATCCATTTAAAAATAAACCATATGCATGTTAAATGAAGTGCGTGGAGCCTACTCTTCCCCAGGGAAAATATTCTGATTATACTTTGGTTTTTAATTATTTTTCAAAAAATAAAAATAGAAAAAGTGTACTAGTGTCACTAATCTTTGATATAGCATCTACATTACATTGAGTGTTAACACGTTATTTTTATTAATTAAGAAATGTAATATTTCCTGCTGTGTCAGTAAACAAGGATGTCAGTTACCAGCAAGTGCAGCCACCACTGAAGGTGAACTGGTGAGCCCTGAAGGGATTCAGGATTATACTTTGGTTTTTAATTATTTTCAAAAAATAAAAATAGAAAAAGTGTACTAGTGTCACTAATCTTTGATATAGCATCTACATTACATTGAGTGTTAACACGTTATTTTTATTAATTAAGAAATGTAATATTTCCTGCTGTGTCAGTAAACAAGGATGTCAGTTACCAGCAAGTGCAGCCACCACTGAAGGTGAACTGGTGAGCCCTGAAGGGATTCAGGAAGGAAAGAATATCTGCCTTCCAGCAGCCATCGGACTGCAGCCACTCCCCACATTGAGCCCTGGGGAAACTCTGGATGTGAAAACACAGGGTATTGGGCACAGATAGCTGAGGTGCATATCAAAGAAATTATTTCAGTGAGCCCAAACTCCTGCATCTTGCATAGACTTGAGACTGCCTGTCCTTTGCTACAATGCTCCCATGTACCCTGGTTTCCCTCATCCTACACTTCCCCTCCTCCTCAGAGCAGTTCCTTCAGGATTACTTAAGAAAATACTTCACAGAACCAAATTCCTAAAAATTTCTGCTGAATAAACCATAATTGTCAACTTTTAGGTGGTGAATATATATTTTTAGTCTACAATATCATTGGATAAACACACCAAAACTATTTGGTAATAAATGTCTCATGATATCCATGCTCCAGCTGACTAAAGATGAAACAGTTGCTTTAAGAAATCAGTCTCTTGAAATCCTTTTCCGACTTTGTCCAATTTTCATTGCTCTTGGCAGCCTCATATTCTTTTTGTGATTGGAGAACAAAGTTGTCTGGTGTCATCAGACCTGTCTTTTCTATTTTGATTTCTTATTCCCATAGTTTTGTTTTATTTTTATTTTTTTAAATACTTTATTCCATTTTACAGCCCTGCATTGGTTTTGCCATACATTGATTGGTTTAAAAATAAAAACGTACAGAGAGAAATTTATTCTGCAATCTCAAGCTGAAGATTAATTAAGATTTTGTTTATGGTAGTTAACTTTTTA
>SJYC01023432.1:0-50959 GCA_006408675.1 Madoqua kirkii
GATTTTGATTAATTTTATAAATTTAATCATTACAAACAATAAGCTTTGGTTCTACTGATTTTCTTCTTTGCTTTTCTATTTCTATTTAATTGATTTTTTTCTCTTATCTTTTGTTAGCTATTTACCTTTGCTTTGAGTTTACTTTATGCTGCCTTTTCTTTGTACTTACCACTAGGGTCTTGTTAATTTTATTAGTAATTTTTATTTTTTTTAATTTTATTTTTACTTTATTCTACTTTACAATACTGCATTGATTTTGCCATACATTGACATGAATCAGCCATGGGTGTACACGAGCTCCCAATCCTGAAATATTAGTCATTTTTAAAAATCAGATGTTGATTTTATTGATCTCATCCATTATATTTTTTGTCCTATTTAAGTTCTGAGTACTTTGGGGCTCAGTATTTGCATAAATACATGATAGAATGGGGCAGTTGATGGTACTCAACTGCAATTCTGATTCTCAATGGCGATTCTGATAGAATAGTTGTCATAGATTTATAGTTTCCCAATGGCATTTTACTTTCTAAAGATGTCCTTGGTACAAAATTCTGTTCTTATGTAGGTTATAGTTTGGCCTCTTCTGTGGCACACAATTAATTATATCTGCTACCGTAAAGTGCACTGTTTGAACATTCAGTGAAAATATTCTTTATACTAGGAAGACATCTCCTGGGATTTCCAGCCTTAAGTCATTTTTTTGTTGTCGGAACGAAGCAGGCAGCTTTATCATTTGGCAATCCTAGTAGAAAGAGACTTGAGACCATTATTTCCTTTAAAAAGAGAGAAAATAATAGTTCTACCTCTGGTTTTAAGAGAGTGTCTTGCATCAGAACAAGCTTCCTGTCTTGGAACAAAAAGTAATAAAAGCTGGATACAATAAGAGAAGAATAAATAGGTAAAAACAGCTATTGGAGAGAAACCAAGTCAGCCAAAAATAAGAAAAAATACAGCAAGGTGAGCTCTTCTTTCTCTGCACCTTTTACACCTTGAGGGCCTTGATGATTAAAATCAAAGGCCAATAAAAGCAGAGGCTTAAAGCTTATTTTAGTCTCACTGGGCTAGTGATGTAAAATAGAGGAGTTCAGAGATACCAAGGAACTCATCACTTCATGGGAAAAGTCCTGAAGAAAACAGAACCATGGAGAAATAAAATCATCTATATGCTTGGCTTTTGCCCTCATATTATTATACAATGAAGAACAACATTCTTCAATACTTTGAAGAATCTTAGCTTGTTTTCTATGTATACACCTGGAGCTTTTCAATTCTTTGTTTGCACCTAACCTCCGCAGACAACCAGAGTTGAGATTAGTAAGGGAAATACATAATATAAGCCTTTCCTTTTTCATATTTATAGTTTAAGATGAACTAACACACCAAGGGAACAGCAGTAAAGGACTCTCAAGATTCTTGAGACCAGTTTCTGATGATGAAGGGACTAAAGGTATGAGGAATAAAGAACAATAGATTTGGAGAGTGAGAGGCTGGCTGCATTGGTTCTCACATTTTCCCTGAAAATCCTTCACTGATGTCTCAGGTTGGAGACACTACCTAGGACTTCTTAACACCATACCTCACTTTCACCAATTGTGACCTTCAGGCAGGAGTCAGCAACCTTTTCCCATAGAGGCCAGTTAGTAAGTATTTGCAGCTTAATGGATGAGGTCCTCTCTGCTGCAGTGATTGAACCCTGCTGGTGTATTGTTAAAGCAGCCAAAGACAGAAGGTAAGTAAGTGGGGAGGGCTGTGTTCAAGTAACATTTTATTCACAGACGCTGATAATTAAATTTCACATAGTTTTCATGCAACAGGAAATATTATTTGTTTTTTGATATTTTCTTCCACCATTTAAAATGTAAAAAACATTCTTCACTTGCAAACTGTACAAAATTGGCCCATGGCTGCTGCTTGCTAATCCCTGTCTTAGAGCTTCATATCTTTCCCTGGTGGCTCAGATGGTATACGCTGATAATTAAATTTCACATAGTTTTCATGCAACAGGAAATATTATTTGTTTTTTGATATTTTCTTCCACCATTTAAAATGTAAAAAACATTCTTCACTTGCAAACTGTACAAAATTGGCCCATGGCTGCTGCTTGCTAATCCCTGTCTTAGAGCTTCATATCTTTCCCTGGTGGCTCAGATGGTAAAGAATATGTCTGCAATATGGGAAACCTAGGTTTGATCCCTGGGTTGGGAAGATACCCTTGAGAAGGGCATGGCAACCCACTCCAGTATTCTTGTCTGGAGAATTCCATGGACAGAGGAGCCTGGTGGGATACAACCAATGGGGTCACACAGAGTCAGACATGACTGAGTGACTAACACATTAACGTTAACATGTTAACATCTTAGGGCTTCAAGGCCTTCCTGATATTCTGAATCCTCAGGAGATTCAGTACTGTTTTCCCATAACAACAGCATTATGGGTCATATGAGATTTTGAGGAAATATTCTGAGGACGATCTGTTCCTGGAATCAGTTTCAGCCACTTAATAGCCACACCATCAAGGAAGAGAGGATGGCTAGTCAGTTTCGAGTTTCGTGGTTATTCTCAGTGTATGCTCCAGAAATCATTCACTTGATTTTTCTCCTTCTTTAATTGGCAGACTCTAAACATGAATAAGAAATGATTTAATATGATATGCTATTCCATTAAGAAGGGAATGTGGAATGAGACAGGGTTTTTCGGTTGAAATTTTACAATTGTTGTAGTCCATGAGGTCACAAAGAGTCAGATACAACTTAGCGACTGAACAACAACAATAAAGAACTTCTATTCATGAACAAGTTTAAAACTTGACTAGATTCTTCCACATGTTCAGGGGGACCATCAGTACTGAAGTAAGTGACTGGATGGTTGGCTGAAACAGCATTACAGAAACTGACATTTATCCTTGCTCTATGAGTTGAACCAGAGAATGGTAGGAAATAAGAAATTAAAAGAGAAAGATGGGGGAATGACAATAAAATAATACGGCATTTGATAATATACCTTCAACTGTAAGTAAGATTGTTACAGTTCAGAAATTTATATTAAATTTAAAAAATAACACTCAGAAATTCATCCCCAAGAATATAATGTTTATGCAAATCTTTTAAATTCAGACAGGAAAGTATTACACATACATTTTAGGTGTCTATAAGGACACCTAAGGACATCTAAGTTCCAAGATGTGTTTCCAGCTTTGGAAAAGGAAAATTAAAGCTGACGTTTATAACAAATTTGTGAAATGGATTTTCTTGCCCCTATCAGAAACTACACTCTGTTTCTTCCCTGAAAGAGTACTTCTAAAAAAGAATTAATTCTGCAGAGTTTCTTTAACAAAAAAAGGCTTAAGATGAAACATACCAGTATGAGGTCAAGATGTTGCTTCAGAGAAGGTATCTTTAGTAAGAAATGGAGTATTTAAGTGAAAAGACTCACTACTGGCTCCCAAGTAAATATAAAGTTGTCCAAGTCAAGCAAGAATTTTGCAAAGGCTATTAACTGAAAGGACCAGTAGATGGCATCAATATGTCAGGATAGACTCAAGGCTCAAGGAAAGAAAAAGGGCAATTTGGCAACCCCTTGCTTTCACGATCTAAGCTTGTGCTGTTTGGATCTCTGATCCTGTCTGACACTCTGAGTTACGGCTTCAGTTTTATTCCACACTCAGAAAGGGTCCATGAGCACATCCCGGGGGACTTGGGACCTCAATGAAATGATGTGATCAGGAGAGAGTTATATTTACCATTATAATTTCCCTGCTTCTGTCCCTATGCTCATTTTCCTTTCCTCCTCCTTCCCTTCCTTCATCTTCCCCTTCTTTCTTTCCTCCTTCCCTCATCCTCTCCCTTCATCCCTTCCTCTGAACCTCAGGTGCAAATATCTGAGTGAATTTCATTATGCTTACCATTATCACAGGATGCAAATCTGATTCTTTCTCTCATTTTCCTTCTTTCCCTTGACTTCCAGATAGATGTCCCCATAGGTATTCGAGGAACGTAGTTGATATCTACCCTTGATCATATGTGCACACATATAAACTATGTGATGTTTGATGCATGTGCATATATTTTTAATTTTTATGAATAGTAATATATCATTGATTTTTGTTTCTTGTTTTCACTCAACACTCCATTTCTAAGAAATGTTCAAGCTGCTATTACTTCTGACTGCTAGCTATTATTATTCGATAGTATCAGTTCAGTTCAGTCGCTCAGTCAGTCGCTCAGCACTGTCCGACTCTTTGCGACCTTGTGAATCGCAGCTGGTTAGGCCTCCCTGTCCATCACCAACTCCCGGAGTTCACTCAGACTCATGTCCATCGAGTTCGTGATGCCATCCAGCCATCTCATCCTCTGTCGTCCCCTTCTCCTCCTGCCCCCAATCCCTCCCAGCATCAGTCTTTTCCAGTGAGTCAACTCTTCGCATGAGGTTGCCAAAGTACTGGAGTTTCAGCTTTAGCATCATTCCTTCCAAAGAACACCTAAGGCTGATCTCCTTCGGAATGGACTGGTTGGATCTCCTTGCAGTCCAGGGGACTCTCAGGAGTCTTCTCCAACACCACAGTTCAAAAGCATCAATTCTTCGGCGCTCAGCTTTCTTCACAGTATATACTTGTTATATTTTACTTGGTTATTCTTTTAGTGATGGACAAAACTAGATCTTGGTTATTTGGGGGTAATCTTCTGTTTTTCTCTTTTCTTCTCTTAGGGCATGGTCAGACTTTAGAAAAAACACACTTTGTAAAATGGCTTCCAAAAATGTGATAAACAGTGAATGAAACTGAGGAAACAGTTGTTGGAAAAAACATTTTCAGTTCTTTGCTCTGTTTCTTTAAGCCTACTAGAAGGGCTTTCTGATTCTCATTATTACTCATTTTTACATCTTTTGTTCAAGCACAAGTTTAAAAACCAAGGAGATATTTATGTTCATTCTACTCTTAAGTGTGTTTTCTCTTGTTCAAACAATGTGTTTTAAAAAGAGAATGAAAATGAGAATTTTAGGAAATTAAAATAACTGGTTCATGCTTTATAACCAACATCATGGCTATTTCTAATCTTACTCTGCTCTACATATATAAAATGTTTTAATGGAAGATGCACATGCATTCTGCAGCATGAAGTATTGGTAAACTTCCCTTGTCAAATAGATTGGCAATACTACATGTCTTTGATGCTACAAATTGAATTGTGCTCCTCCAAATTCGTGTTGAAGTCCTAACTCCATGTGACCGTGTTGGAGATAGGACGTTTAAGAAGGAGATTTAAGTTAAATGATGGCATAAAGGTAGAATTCCAGTTCTCTAGCACCGGTACTCTTTCATAATAGGAGGAGACACCAGAGTGTGCTCTCTATCACGTGAGGACCTGGCAGGAAGTCAGCTTTCTGCAAGCCAGGAGGAGGGCCCCCACTAGCATGTGACCTAGTGGTACCCTGATCTCAGACTTCCAGCCTCCAGAACTGTGAGAAAATGTTTCTGTTGTTTAAGTCATTCAATCTATGATGTTTTATTATGGCAGCCGGGGCTGACTAATGCAAAGGTGCAGATAATAAATATTTTAGGCTTGTGTGCAGGACCAACATTCCAAGGCTTATTCTGGAATGCCTTTCTAAGAGGCTGGCAGTTGGCTGAGAAATCAATCACAAGCAGGATCCAATTATGCAAAACTCAAGGTGTTCCTGACAGTGTAAACATTAAGTGCAAAGTCCTCAAGGTGGTGGAAGTGGCATCCTGCTTGTGGGGGAACAAGAGAATAGGGACAACTATAGGACCGGTGTCTGGCTTACAGTCTGGCATGAGAGTGTGAGATGTATGAAATAAGGCAGGCTAATGAGGAGGGTGAGGTCCTGGTGAGAATTTGGAAAGGAACTTGGATTATAGTCTAAGGGTCCTAGCGCAGTTTTGGCGTGTGCGTGTGTGTTTAACTTGGTATTTCTTTTTGGAACACTTTAAAGGCTGAAAGTAACTTCATTTGATTTCTGCTGAAAAAATCACTTTGGCTACGTAATGGAGTGGAAGCTGGGAGTTTAGTTAGCAGGTAATTGCAGACCTGGAATATCGATGCTGGGAAGCATGGGTATATTTCTGACATTATTTAGATGCTGAATCATCTAGGTTTATTGATAGAGTCATAATAGAGGGCAGGAGGATAACCATTGTTTTTATTTTTGGTTTCAATAGCAACAAAAGGGGCAGTGCTGTTCACTCAGACGGGAAAAACAGAGAAGGGATAGAGTCTTTTCCAGTGGGTGGGGGAAGCAAGAGTTTATTTTGGAAATGTTGCATGTAAGATGCTTATTAGAAATGCATGGAATTATTGAATAGGGAGTTATATATACAAGTCCACATCTCAGTGTAGAAAGATATTATCTTCTATACGGAAATAAAAGAAGAGTTTGAGTGGAAGCCCCTAGGGCAGGAGTGAGCAAGACAAAAGAGAAGAAAAGGGCCCAGGGTTGAGGCTGGGGGCATTTATAGGCTGAGCAGGGGAGGAGGTGCCATCAAAAGACACCGAGAAAAAGCTTTCAGGGAGGCAGGAAGAAAACTTACCACTTATCCAAACTTATCCAAAACTTACCAGGATAGCAGTCATTTGGAAAAGAGAGAGGATTTCTAATTGCTTTGTGCTGACAAGAAGTTGTGAAGAGTGAAGATGGATGCTGACCACTGGATTTGGCAATGGAGGTGGTCAGTAGACCTGGCAAGAGCCACTTGTCTAAGAGAACAGGATGGAAATCCCAGTGGGCCATGTTGAAGAGAGAGTAGAGGTTTGGATTTGGAAGTTAGGATAAAAATAGGAGAAGTACTGGATTTGCCTTCTAAGATTTGAGACTGAAATTCTTCCCTGCCATGGACTAACTGAACCATCTGGGAAAAAACACTTAATTTCTTTGAATTTCATTTTGCTTTTCTGTAAATAAAATGCTACACATTTGGGGATAAAATGCTACACACTACAGTAGTTATGGGAATCAATTAAACAATGCACGGAAAGTGCATTATGCATATAATAGACATAAGATTTTCTTTTTCCTTTCACATTTTATTCCCTTGATCCACCCCTTCTGTAGGTTGTGAACATTTCCATGTAAGGATCCACAGGTGACCTTTGCAAGTGCCCAGAAACTCTGGGGTTGTGAATACAAAAACTACTTTAAAAAGAAAAAAGAGAGAGAGAGAGTTTGCTGCTCTAGTTTCCTCATTGGGCTTGATGTGCAGTCTGTAACTTGGTCTCTGAAGGCCACCCACCTGGGAGAGTGAGAGGATATTGGCCAATATGCTGACAACTCTGCTTGGGATCTATCAAGAGGTTCTGGTCTAAGGGCTGTCCACGTTTCAGATGGACATTCCTGCAGACTGTGAGCTACAGGAGAACATGTATAAGCCAAGGGAGACGTACGTTTAAGCAGAAAAGCAAGATTGGACTTGTCATGTGGGGATCTGAGAATTTCTAGGCGCCTTGTAGTGTGTTGCTCTTTTATGCACTTTGTCGTTTAGTCACTAGCTGTGTCCAACTCTTCTACGACTCCAAGGTCTGTAGCCCACCAGGCTCCTCTGTCCATGGGATTTCCCAGGCAAGCATACTGGCGTGGGTTGCCATTTCCTTCTCCAGGGGTCTTCCTGACCCAGGGATCGAATCTGTGTTTCCTGCATTGGCAGGCAGATTCTTTACCACTGGACCACCAGGGAAGCTGCACATGAACTTACCCACATCATGGAAAAATGGGTGGAAAGGAACCAGCAAATGGTCTTCCCCGAGTCTTCTGTAGTGCTGCCACTCCCCCCAGGAGATACTGTTTCCTAGAAGATCACACTGAAGCCACAATCAAAAGAAAGTGAGTTAATCCAGTTGAGGGATATGCCAACATTTTACCTTCTTTGAAGAATGTTTCCTTTCTCTCTCTTTCTCCACCCTTGCACCTGTCACTAGAAAAAACATTCCTTTTAAGCTTCATAATTTAAAAAATGCTTTACTAATTAAAATATTTGTTTGTGTAATAACAATAATAATAACTAATTACACCCAGCCTGATGAACTGAATATCACATTTCAGCCAAGTAGAACTCAAAACAGCTGAGCTATTAAATCCTGATAAGTGATAATGGAAAAGACTGCTCAGCCTTAACTCTAGTGATGCTACTAGCAGCTCTATAATTATAATTTCCTCTTTCATTAAGGACCATAATTTGCCATTGATTTTTATGTAAAATCCCATTGACTTCAATGGGAATTCCTTACACATAGCAAAGGGAAAATATGGCCTTTGTTATTTCCTTGAATGTTTCTAAAACTCATTTTTTATGGTATGATTGGATGCCATATCAGGCAAATTTTCATCCTATTCTTTATATTTTATTTTGTTATAAAATATATGTAAAGTTGCTACTAGTCACCTTAGAATCTTTATTTTTGAAAAAAATTAATATAGGATCATATTCCTAAGAGAATTGTAATACAGCTTGCATCTGTTTAAAGATAGATTTAAGTTTAAGAGAACAATCTTCACAGAGTCTACAGATTCTCATCTCCCAATTTTATGACATGTTTCACCCTGTTTAATTGTTATTTTATTTGTGCATATGTCTGTGTGTGTGTTGATAATGTCTGAAGTCTGTGAACTTTCTAGGTTATGTTTAATGGGACATGAAACATGTTAGAATGCAAATTCCCTTTTCCTTCTCAACCTGCTGCTGCTGCTGAGTCGCTTCAGTTATGTCCAACCTTGTGTGACCCCATAGAAGGCAGCCCACCAGGCTCCCCTGTTGCTGGGATTCTCCAGGCAAGAACACTGGAGTGGGTTGCCATTTCCTTCTCCAATGCAGCAAAGTGAAAAGTGAAAGTGAAGTCGCTCAGTCGTGTCCGAGTCTGTGCGACCCCATGGACTGCAGCCTACCAGGCTCTTCCATCCATGGGATTTTCCAGGCAAGAGTACTGGAGTGGGATACCATTGCCTTCTCCTTCCTTCTCAACCTACTCGCTCACTATTCCAGCTAGCCATGTTTCCACAGCCCCACTCCTGGCTCCTCTTAAGACACACGGATTCTTGCACCTAGGTGCCTTCTGTTACATGGGCATAATCACTACTATGGTGCCAAAAATACAATAATGACTGTCATGCTTTTCATCCATTTTATTTGCCATCAAAGCAGTAGAGCTGGAGAAAGGTAACATTATATTTGTATATATATTTTAAAGATGTTCTTGATGTGGACCATTTTTAAGGATTTGATTGACTTTTTTGCAGTACTGCTTTTATATTATGTCTGTCTTTTTTTTTGTTGTTGTTGTTTTTTTTTGCCATGAGGCATATGTGAATCTTAGCTTCCCAACCAGGGATTGAACCCACACATGCTGTATTGGAATCCACACCCACTGCTTAACCACTGGATTGCCAGGGAAGTTCTGTAACATATTCTTGTCAGTATTCTTTATATCTCCCCCCTTTTTCCTCTCCTTTCCTTTCTTTTTCCCTTCTCATTCCTCCCTCCCTCTCTCTGTATGTCTCTCTCTTCCTCCCTATTCCTTCTTTCCTTCTCCCCTTGATAAAGACTTGATGCTCACTATTGAGAGGACTGTACACTCGTACCTCTCAGTTAAAGCAAAGGCATGAGTAATCTTCACTGTGGGAGGCAGCACCCCTCTCTATTGCTTACTGAGCATCATGTGAGATGATCCTGGGAATTAGAGTTGGGTGTGGATTCTACCTTTAGGAGTGGTGCTGGCTCCAGGCCCATGCACAGTGTGGGGGAAATGAAACATAGTTCTCCCTTGGTTATTTATGATTTTCAAACATAAAACTGTCCATTCAGTTCTTGGAAATGTGGCTCTATGAACATGTAGCAGTGCAGGTGTGTATAGAGCTCAACTGTGCCGCTGTCTCAACAATGACTACAGACAAGTTACCCAACTATTTTGGGCAAAGTTACTATTATTATAAGAAAAGGGTTAAGAATCAAGTGACTCTAAGGTCTTATGTTATCAGTTATTGTCATTTAACAAACTAATCCAAAATTTAAGTGCCAAACAATTTATCCCTGTCTGTAGACTTCCCAGGTGGTGCTAGTGGTAAAGAATCCACCTGCCAGTGCAAAAGACATAAGGGACATGGGTTTGATCCTTGAATCAGGAAGATCCCCTGGAGGAGGAAACCCCCTCCAGTATTCTAGCTTGGAAAATTCTACAGACAAGAGCCTGGTGGGCTATATAGTTCATGGGGTTGCACAGAGTTGGACACGACTGAGTGACTGAGCACATGAGTGGCCTGGGACGACACAGATCTAGGGTGAGAGAAATGGGGTGGCTCTAGTTTAAGCTGTGGATGAAGCTGGAACTGGCCCTTTTGGAGAGTTGAACCCAGATCTGCTCCATTTGTGTTTATTCTGGGCCCAGGCTGAAGGGGCAATAGCTACTCTGGGGAGGCTCTTCTTGTGTTTATATCAGAAGCACAAGTGAGTAAAACCAGTTTCCCAAGGTCCTGTCCAGTCTCATTCTGTGTCACATTTGCTAACATCCTGTTGGTCAAAAGCCATCCTGTGTGGCTTTTCCTGAAGTGGGGAAGGGAAGAAAAATAACTGCTTGATAACAATGAGATTAAAAGAATAATTAAATTTCTCTATATATTTATATTTTCATTTTATATATTGGTGCCTCTAGAAAGGAAGGCTTCAGTAGAATACATTTAGAGGAAAATATTTAAAATTATGGAGATGGGGTGCTGAGACTAAATAAAAAACAAAGCTTTCAAAATATTAGTTAAATAAACATCATGGAAAAGTTCCCTGTAATCGTTTTATTGTTCCTTTTTAAAATTTCATCTATTGATTTGATAATATTTACAGACTAGGTAAAAGATTAGTCGTATTAGTCTCTCAGTTGTATCCAACTCTTTGGGACACTGTGGTCTGTCCGTGGAGTTCTCGTGGCAAGAATACTAGAGTGAATTGCCATTCCCTTCTCCAGGAGATCTTACTGACCCAGGGATTGAACCCGGGTCTCCTGTACTGCAGGCAGATTCTTTACCGTAGGAGCTAAAGTAGTGCTAGCATGTCCAGAGCAGACACGCATGCAAGAGATTTGAAGCAGAATTTTTGAGTGAAAGATAATTATTCCATTTTTAACATTGTCTTATCAGAAATAGTACATCAGTTCCATAGTGCTTTTTCTGTGTCTGTTGAGATGGTCATGTGGTTTTTGTCTTTTCTCTTGATGTGTGTCACATTGATTGATTTGCATATATTGAACCCTCCTTGTGACCTGGGGATGAATCCAGCTTGGTCATGGTGTATGACTTTTTCATATGTCATTGGATTCAGTTTGCCAATATTTTGTTGAGATTTTTTTGTGTCTGTATTTATCAAGGATACTGACCTGTAATTTTCTTTTTTGATAGTGTCTTTGCTTTTGGTATCTGGGTGATGTTGGCTTCATAGAATGTCTTTGGAAGTGTTCCTTCCTCTTCAGTCTTTTGGAAGAGTTTGAGAAGGAGCAGTATTAAGTTCTTCTTTGTATGTTTGATAGAATTCCCCAGCTAAGCTATCTGGTCCTGGACTTTTGTTTCAGGGATTTTTCTTTAAATTTTAGATTCTGTTTCATTTCTAGCAGTTGTTCTGTTCAGATAATTTATTTCTTCCTGATTCAGTTTTGGTGGACTGTATGTTTCTAGAAAGTTGTCTGTTTTTTTCTAGATTGTCAAATTTCTTGGCATATATTTGTTCATAGTATTCCCTTAATGGCTTTTTGTGTTTCTGTGGTATGAGTTATGATTTTTCCTCTTGTATGTCTCATTTTATTTGGATCTTCGCTCCTTTCTTCTTGGTGAGCCCAACCAGAGATTTGTCAGTGTTATTTACCCTGTCAATAGAACCAGCTGTTTACTGTGTTGGGTTTCTTTTTCCCTGTTATCTCTATTTTATTTATTTCCTCTCTGATCTTTAATGTCTGCTTCCTTCTGCTAGCTTGAGGTTTTGTTTGTTGTTTTTCACATTTCTTTTGGGTGGTGGGTTAGGATTGAAGTTATTTGAGATTTTTCTTCCGCCTTAAAGAAGGCATTGTATTGCTATGAACTTCCCTCTAAGAGCTGCTTTTGCTGCATCCCGTAGATTTTGTATGTTTGTGTTTATAAATAGTTTATCATTGGCTGAATTTGCATACCAATATTATGCAGTGGCACCCCACTCCAGTACTCTTGCCTGGAAAATCCCATGGGCGGAGGAGCTTGGTAGGCTACAGTCCATGGAGTCGCAAAGAGTCGGACACGACTGAGCGACTTCACTTTCACTTTTCACTTTCATGCACTGGAGAAGGAAATGGCAACCCACTCTAGTGTTCTTGCCTGGAGAATCCCAGGGATGGGGGAGCCTGGTGGGCTGCCGTCTATGGAGTTGAACAGAGTCGGACATGACAAGCGACTTACCAGCATTATGATAACCTGCTTGCTGTAACTTCATTGGTTTAGCTTATCACTGATCTAAACTATAGATAAACTGATTTCTCTTGCTTAGTTAGGAGAGTATCTTCAGTCTCTTTCTTACAAATTTGCAAGTGAAACAAAATGATAGCTAGTGCAGATGCATTTGGCATTTCATTTTGACTTACCTATAGTGTTCTGGAAGGACAGGGAAGCCTGGTGTGCTGCAGTCCATGGGGTCACAAAGAGTTGGATAGGACCTAGCAACTGAACACCAATAGTATTCTGGAGTATATCTCTTTATATAACTTTTTAATGTTTGCTCTGGGTACTACAATCTATATATATCACTACCACAATCTACTTGTGGTATCATTTTACCAGTTTGAGTGAAATGAGCCTTACCTCACTTTTTGCCCCATACCTTCTCCAGATTTTAATTGTCTTAAATATTTCCTCTGCATACATTTATGATTTTTGCTCAGCCAATAAACATGAGTTAGAAAATTCCAAGATAGAAGGACAGTCTATTGTATTTACACATAATTTTTACTTTTTCCTTGATTTGTTTTTTCTGATGTTCCAAGATTTCCTCCTTCTGTCATTTCATTGTGTAGAAAACTTCTCTTAGCCATTCCTTCAGCCCCTAGCCAGTTAGGTCTGCTGTGATGGATTCTCAAGTTTTCTTTGTTCTGAGCGTGTTTTAATTTCCCTTTCATTTTTTTTCTTCCCTTCATTTCTGAAGGATATTTTCATTGGATATAAAACTCCAGGCTCAGTTCTTTCAGCAATTGAAAAATGTTGTGCCACTTTTTTTTTTTTACCTCCATAGTCTCTGAAGAGAAAATTTTGTTGTAGCTTTTCCCCTTGCAGGTAAGATGTCATTTTCTAGTACCACTTTTTAGATCTTTTCCTTTGTCTTTAGTTTCAGGAGTTTAACGTGTGTCTCATCATGGACATCTGTGTTTATCTTGTTTGTGGTTCACTCAGTTTCTTGAATATTTAGGTTTATGTCTTTTGGGAGTTGGTCAGCCATTTCTTCAGATCCGTTTTCTTCCTTGCCCTTTTTCTTCTCTCTCTCTGGGACTCTGATATGATGTTAGTTTATTATCCCTAAAACCCCAGTAACTTTTTTTAAAGTCTGTTTTTTCTCTGTGGTTCATATTGGGTAATTGCTCTTTTGTCTTAAGGTAGCTGATTAATTATTTCTGTCCTTTCCATTCTTCTTGAGTCATTCGTTGCTTTATTTAGGTTATTACAGTTTTTAGTTTTCATTTTTCTTGATGTATTCTGTTTCTTTGAGCCTATGCTATTTTTTTAACTTGTTTAAAGCATGTTTGTGGTTGCTTGTTGAACCACTTTTATGATGACTGCCTTAAAATGCTTGTTAAATAATTCTAACATCTGTGTCATCATGATGGTTGGTATCTTTTCTCATTCGAGTTGAGATTTTTCTGGTTCTTAGAATAATGGGTGACTTTAATTTAAATTTAATTTAATTTATTTTTTTGGCCAAGTCATGCTACTTGGGAGATCTTAGATCCCAGACTAGAAATTGAACCCCATGGCACTGAAAGTGTTGAGTCCTAACCACTGGACCTGCAAGGAATTCCCTGATAAGTGATTTTTAAGTGAAACCTGGACATTTTGGATATTACATTATGAGACTGTAATCTTAATTAAATCTGTGTGGTAGGCCTCCTCTGACAGTGCTCTGATCACTACTGCTGGGTGAGGTTGGTAGTCCGGGTTCCCCACTCCAGCCCCTTTGACCCTGGTGGGGAAGGGCTCTTGTTGCTGCAGGGTGGGGAGTTCTGGCTCCTCAGTAGATCTCTGCTAATACCACTCTGTCTAGGAGGAGCAAGAGTGCCTTATTACTGCTGCATGAGTGACCTCCACTGATACCACCCTGTCAGAGGGTGGGCTGCCTTGTTAGTCTTTAAGAATGGAAGTCCAGACTCCCTCAGCTTTTGCTAATGGAATCAGACCATGGTTGAGTCTGTAATGTTTGTCTGGGGTAGAGTGGTTGTTGTCTGAAAACTTTTCTGTCTCGCTAGACTGCTTTCTTGTTCCTTTGGCTAGAGTGAGCATTTTTGGGTACAGACCTATTTTGTCTGAGTTCATTGGTGTTTCCAGGTGGTGAGCTTCACCACAGCCCAGTCTAAGCAGCAGGAGGCCAAAAGAAAACTCACCACTATGTTGTTCCTTGGCTCCTAAGGTTTCTAGCTGGGCTGCTTTCCTTTCTAAGCTTTTCAGTGTTGTCTTTTATCTGTTTTACATATAACACCTGGGGTTTTTAGCAGTATTTAGCTTGCAGAGGAGAAGGCAGTGGCACCCCACTCCAGTACTTTTGTCTGGAAAATCCCATGGACGGAGAAGCCTGGTAGGCCGCAGTCCATGGGGTCGCTGAGAATTGGACACGACTCATTGATGTCACTTTCACTTTCTTGCATTTGAGAAGGAAATGGCAACCCACTCCCAGTGTTCTTGCCTGGAGAATCCCAGGGACAGCGGAGCCTGATGGGCTGCCGTGTATGGGGTCACACAGAGTCAGACACGACTGAAGTGACTTAGCAGCAGTAGCAGCTTGCAGAAGCAAAAGGCTTCTTAAAGTAAATTCATAGTTTAAAAAAATCACACACAAAAAGCTTTTATATGATAACATACATGAAGATGAAAGAAAGAAACGTACTTACAAAAATTGGTTTCCTAATTAATAATGAGTTGACCTTTATGCATAACTTATGGACTGTATAATCAAGTTATGAGTGGAGAATAAAAGATTCTTACCTTTAACCAAGGAGGCAGACCTCTAGGGTCTATATGGGATTGGGTTCATGACTCCCTGAAAGATTTGTCCTGGCTAGAAGTTCAACATCTGCCCCCATAATCTGTTACCTTGTTGGTGGTTTAGTCACTAAGTCATGTCCAGCTCTTGTGACTCCATGGACTGTAGCCCACCAGGCTCCTCTGTCCATGGGATTCTCCAGGCAAAAATACTGGAGTGGGTTGCCATTTCCTTCTCCAGTCTATCAGCATATACTATATTAAAAAGAGTGAATGTCAGTGTCACTGAGAATTTGAAAGTTAAAGAGTAACCCCTTATCTTTCATGCTTTATAGCAGATATGTAACTTATGTATCCTAGATTTTTAAATAAAGCCTTTAAAAGTCAACAAAACTCAGAAGAAATCAGGTTGAGACCTTATTTTCTGAGAAAGGAAAAAACTAGTAAAATTAAACTTTCTCTCCAGTGAAACAAACGTTAACGTGGTTAGCTGAATTTAAAGATGAGCGTTAAAATCCTATACCATTGAAATTGCTTCCCCCTTGTTGTTTGTTCAGTTGCTCAGTTGTGTCTGACTCTTTGCAGCTCCACGAACAGTAGCATGCAGGCTTCCCTGTCCTTCACAGCCTCCCAGGGTTTGCTCGGACTCGTGTCTATTGAGTTGGTGATGCTATCTCTGTTGCCTGCTTCTCCTGCCCTCAATTTTTCCCAGCATTAGGGTCTTTTCCAGTGATTTTGCTCTTCATATCAGATGACAGTGTTGGAGCTTCAGCATCAGTCCTTCCAGTGAATATTCAGGACTGATCTCCTGCAGAACGGACTGGTTGGATCTCCTTGCATTCCAGGGGACTCTCAAGAGTCTTCTCCAACACCACAGTTCAAAAGCATCAATTCTTTGGCGCTCAGCCTTCTTCATAGTCCAGCTCTGACATCCATACATGACCACAGGAAAAACCATAGCCTTGACTAGACAGACCTTAATCGGCAAAGTAATGTCTCTGCTTTTGAGTATGCTATCTAGGTTGGTCATAGCTTTCCTACCGAGGAGCAAGCATCTTTTAATTTCATGGCTGCAGTCACCATCTACAGTGAATCTGTCACTGTTTCCATTCTTTCCCCATCTATGTGTCATGAAGTGTTGGGACCAGATGCCATGATCATAGTTTTTTGAATGTTGAGTTTTAAGCCAACTTTTTCACTCTCTTCTTTGACTTTCATCAAGAGGCTCTTCAGTTCTCTGGGCTTTTTGCCACAAGGGTGGTGTCATCTGCATATATGAGGTTGTTGATATTTCTCCCAGCAATCTTGATTTCAGCTTGTGCTTCATCCGGTCTGGCATTTTGCATGACATACTCTACATATAAGTTAAATAAGCAGAGTGACAATATACAGCCTTGATGTACTCTGTCCCGATTTGGAACCAGTCTGTTGTTCCATGTACATTTCTAACTGTTGCTTCTTAACCTGTGTACAAGTTTCTCAGGAAACAGGTAAGGTGATATGCCTTAAAGAGATTCCCATCTCTCTAAGAAAATTTAAGAATTTTCTACAGTTTGTTGTGATCCATACAGTCAAAGGCTTTAGCATAGTCAGTGAAGCAGAAATAGATTTTTTTTAAAAATTCCCTTGCTTTTTCTATGATCCAGTGGATGTTAGCAATTTGATCTCTGGTTCCTCTGCCTTTTCTAAACCCATTTGTACACCTGGACATTCTCAGTTCATGTACTGTTGAAGCCTAGCTTGAAGGATTTTGAGGATTACCTTGCTAGCATGTGAAATGAGTGCAATTGTGCAGTAGGTTGAACAGTTTTTGGCACTGACCTTCTTTGGAATTGGAATGAAAACCGACCTTTTCCAGTCTTGTGGCCACTGCTGAGTTTTCCAAATTTTTTGGCATATTGAGTGCAGCACTTGAACAGCATCATCCTTTAGGATTTGAAATAGCTCAGCTGGAATTCCATCACTTCCACTAGCTTTAGTTTGTAGTAATGCTTTCTAAGGCCCACTTGACTTTGCACTCCAGGATGTCTGGCTGTAGGTTAGTGTCAGACCTTAGTGGTTTTGTGGGTTATGAAGACCATATTTGTATAGTTCTTCTGTGTATTCCTGCCACCTCTTCTTAATATCTTCTGCTTCTGTTAGGTCTGTACCATTTCTGTCCTTTATCAAGCCCATCTTTGCATGAAATGTTCCCTTGGTATCTATAATTTTCTTGAAGAGATCTCTAGTCTTTCTCATTTTGTTTTCCTCTCTTTGCATTGTTCACCTAAGACTGTACCTCTCCATGCTATTCTTTAGAACTCTGCATTCAGATTGGTGTATCTTACCTTTCCTCCTTTGCTTTTTGCTTCTCTACCTAGTTGTTTGTAAGGCCTCCTCAGCAACCATTTTGCCTTTTTGAATTGCTTTTTCTTGGAGATGATTTTGGTCACCACTTGTTGTACAGTGTTAACGAACCTCCTTCCATAGTTCTTCAGGCACTCTACCAGACCTAATCCCTTGAATCTATTTGTCACTTCCACTGTTAGTGGGAGTTGATTTAGGTCATACCTGAATGGCCTAATGGTTTTCCCTACTTTCTTCAGTATAACTCTGTATTTTGCAATAAGTAGCTCATGATCTGGGCCAACTTCCAGTTTTGTTTTTGCTGACTGTATAGAGCTTCTCCATCTTTGGCTGCAAAGAATATTATCAGTCCAGTTTAAGTATTGACCATCTGGTGATGTCCATGTGTAGAGCTGTCTCTTGTGTTGGAAGAGGGTGTTTTCCTTGACCAGTACATTCTCTTTGTAAAACCCTTTTAGCCTTTGCTCTGCTTCATTTTGTATTCCAAGGCCAAACTTGGCTATTACCCCAGCTGTCTTTTGACTTCCTACGTTTGCATTCCAGGCCCCTATGATGAAAAGAACATCGTATTTTGGTGTCAGACAGTCTTAATAGAACCATCCAGTTTCATCGTCTTCAGCATTAGTGGTTGGGGCACAGACCTGGATAATTGTGATGTTGAATGGTTTGCCTTGAAAATGAATGGAGCAACCAAGTACTGCATTTCAGACTCTTTCACTGACTGTGAGGACTACTCCATTTCTTCTGAGGGATTCTTCCTTCTTTATTGATGATTATTTTCTCCATCTAAAGTGCTCATTGTTTTTGGTTAGTTGCTAAGTCATGTCCAACTCCTTTGTGACCCCATGGACTGTAGCCCACTAGGCTCCTCTATCCATGGGATTTCCCAGGGAAGAACACTAGAGTGGGTTGTCATTTCCTTTCCAGGGGAATCTTCCCAACCCAGGGATTGAATGGAGGACACCTGCATTGCAGGCCTTTTGCAATACCAGTGGACTCTTTACTACTGAGCCACCTGGAAAGCCTAAAGTGCTCATTCCAGAAATTTAAATATTAAAGAAAATTCCTAATAGCCATTCTATGTAAAGCCAGTTTTTTGTGTGACTGTAACTTATTGTACTTTTTAAAAGATAAGCAGTCCCATTATCCTTCTAAAATTTTCTCAAAGTGACCTTTATCTACACAGATTTAAGAGTATTTATGTGTCTGAATAAATGGCAACTTGCTTTTAATTTTTTTTAATGACATTTTATTGTATTTATTGTTTGGTCGTACTGCACCGCTTGCGAGATCTTAGTTCCGCAACCAAGGATCAAACCCTGGCCCCTGGCAGTAGAAGCGTAGATTCTTAACCACCGGTCCACCAGGGAATTTCCACAGCTTTTTGTTTAGGAAAATGTTTGGCTTACTCTATGCAGATATCCTTTATTTTCACCTTTTTTTAATCAGAGGCTTTTAATGAAAATGGACCCCCCTTTAAAAAAAAAAGGCTGTGGAAATGGTCCAGCTTTTAGGAGAGCAAAGAGACAGGACAACTGTATGCAATAAATGGGGGAAACAGCTGCAAGGGCACCAGTGGAAGAATGAACAAGACTGGAGTATGTTCTGCAGATTAAATGAAAATATTGTATCAATATAAAACTTCCTGAAGTTGAGAACTGTTTTGTAGGATATATTAATATAAGGAAGTATACACTGAAGTATTTAGGAGTAAAAGGGTCTGATACATGCCACCTACTCTCAAATGTTTCAGGATAAAAAAGTATTGTATAGAGAGAAAATAAGTGAAATGTGGCAGAATGTTAAACGTTAAATCTGGTTCAGGAGTATTTTGAGGTTTTCTTCAAAGTGAAACACAGACCTAAATGTAAAACCTAAGATAAAAACTTATAGAAGAAAACATAGAAAAAACTCATTGTGATCTTACATTAGACAAAGACTTCATAGTTGAGGCACCACAGAGTAGGACCCATAAGAAAACAAATGATAATCAGGCTTCATGTATGCTAAAAATTTACAGTCTTCCAAAGACAGTGTTAAAAGATACATCCTAAAAAAAAATATTTGCCCATCAGAAATCTGATAAAACGTGTGTCAGACTATATAAAGAAATTATAGAATGGGCAAAAGTTTGAACAGATGCTTCAAAGAAGAAATATGAATAGCAAATAACCACGTGAAAAGATGAACATCATTAGTAGGAAAATGAAAATAAAACCCATACTGAGATATCACTATATCTAAGATGATTAGATCATCCCAGGTGCTGGTGAGGATGTGGAGAAACTGGAATCTCATATAAAGCTGATGGAGTAAAGCAGTAATACCACTTTGGAAAAGTTTGGTGATTGTCAAACTTGCCATCATAGCTGACTGTGCTTTGTTGCTTTTACTTATTTTAGTCTTTCATGCCAGTCTGTCAGCTCCATTGAGGCAGGAGTTGTTGACTTTATTCCCTCTGTATCCTCAGCGTCTAGCATAGGGCCCAACTGTTTGAATGAATGATCCTGAGATTTAATATAAACACGGGATTATGATCCAGTTTCTCAGTTATTGTACCATCCAGAGAAATTGGGAACATGTGTGACATTAAGAAAGTTTAGTTACATTATCATAATTTATCCAGCAGGTATTTCATAGCCATCATCAATTTAAATTATGATTTTTAGCAATGTGGAAAAACACTATAGATGATAAAACTGTATAGCAGTTATAATTTCAGTTATAACAAGAGATGATTGACTTACAGGTCATAAGGTTGTGGAGTTTCGATTATTTTTATTCTCAGATTCAAGGTTGTGAAGGAAAGTGCTTCTCAAGCAGGCAGATGCATGTGTGTCCCGGGGAGAATTCTGTGAGGGGTGGGTCATGGAGAGCCACGGGACAAATTTGGCATGCTTTCCTGGAGCAGAACACTTGTCAAATTCTTTTAAGGAAAATATTTAGTGTTATGAAGTAGGATACAAAGTTCACATGAGTTATGATAAAGCATTAAATTTGGGAGGAACTCCACGTGTGTATTGAGAGAATTCATGCTCACTCGCTGATTGAAGGAGTTCTGTTGAGGTTGAGAAGTCCATTTTTAGTCTCTAAATACGGTGATGCATGCGACAGTGTTCCTGAAGTTTGTCAAGTGCTGACATTGCTACATCTTACTGCCTGTAGTTTAGTCCTTGCCAGGTGGTTACTGTATCGTGGACTTGGAGCCCCTTTGCTTGTTATTTTGTACATTAGTAATGGAAAGTTGTTTAACTTTGCTCCCCTAGAGATGTATGGCTTATAAGTTTTCTGGAAGAAGTATTTCTGCTTTAGACTTTGTAGTCCTAAACAGTTAGGTGAACAGCGAGAGTTTCACATTTTCCCCTGTGTTGGTTTTCAGTCTGGCGCAATCATGACTGTCCTTGCAGCCGTTTGCACTAAGATCCCGGAAGGGAGACTCGCCATCATCTTCCTTCCAATGTTCACGTTCACAGCAGGGAATGTGAGTATTTTTATGACGTGAAGTGCTGGGGACAGGGTGATATTTTTATGTTGACTGAATTCTTGCCCTTAAATTAGAAATGTCAATGCTGGAACAATCAAACTTGTATCAGTTCTGTTCTCTTTTCTGGCTTTCAGGCCCTAAAAGCCATTATTGCCATGGATACAGCAGGAATGATCCTGGGATGGAAATTTTTTGATCATGCAGCACATCTTGGGGGAGCTCTCTTTGGAATGTAAGTCTGAGTGTGACTGACTGACATTCTCAGGTCCTCTCCTTCCTAACCCCTGAGTAAGGCAGTTAGTTCAGGTATGGAAGCAGGGCAGGTAAGGTTGCGAGGGCAAGGAAATAGCGGTGTGGTTTGCTTTGGTCTTGAGCCGCTTCACATGTGCAGTGGGAATGGGAGACTCTTGGTCATTCTCCTGCCTTGGTCATTTGTAGAAGGAGACCCTCTGTGCCTTTACCCTACCCTTAACCTCTTATCACCCCAACTCATGACCTGTTACAGTTCCTAGCCCTTCTTAGATACTGTTCCCCCAGCCCCCAGTCTGTGCTGTATTCTCTCCCTTACTCTCCAGCCACCTCTGGCCTGCCCAGTCCCCATGCTGCGGCCTCAGCAGTGCTGGGCAGACACCCCGAGTGGGTGGAACTGGTCCTCTGCCTGCGGTGAGCGTGCTGGTGCGTGCAGCATGGCTGGAGTAGAGGCAGACGCCATCAGTGAGCGTTGACTGCTTACTGAGCATCTGTACCCAGATCCAAAGCCTTCTCGCCTGTCACACCATAGTGATTACAGTTGTCTTGTGGTTACAAGATCTCCCACTTGTGGTTCAGGCCTAAAACATAGCAGTGCTGTAGCGACGCCACCATAGAACTATGGACAGATGAGAGGCCCTTCAGCAGACCTGGTCTGTCTGGTGTGCTGGATCCATGATGGCTCCTGTTTTCTTGCATAAATGTTACCTTTGACCTTTATTTGATTTTTACTTTATTTCACGACAATGGGAAAACTTAGTTTTTTAATTAAAAATAAAAATCTATTCTTAGTGGAGCAGTTTTGCCCAGTAGGCGGTAGAACTAAGTGCCATTATGCCATTTATAATTTTCAGTGATGATTAAAGAATAGCATGTGTGAGTTCGAGCTTTAACAGCAGCACATTATAAATAGTAGAAACTGACCTGATATTATAGTATGAGAAACATAAAGAGTGATGGGTTCTGTTCTATGAACTCTAAATTTACCTATATACTTAAATGTATACTTAAAGGAGCTTTTCCTCAGCAGTTTCTTATTTTTTTCAACTATAATTAGATGACCTTTTTCTGTTCTGAAAACTGGATCAGGTGCATTTTTGAAGTCCAGGATCTGAAAGGCAGAGGAATCCTTTCTTTTTGCTCTTTCTAGTTTCAGCTCGTTTCATTTACTCAATCTCAGTCATATCCAGAATTCATCTTTTCTGACATCTTTAATCTAGATTGAGAAATGTTTACAAAATGGTACAGATTCTCTTAGTAACCTTCTGCACATTTCTTTGACTTTATGTCCCTGGAGCACATTTTATGGTCTTCACCTTGTACTGCTGCAGTAATGATAGCTAATGTATATTGAATATTTACTGTGTGCCTAAGCTAAGTCTAATTTAATACTCTTAAAATCCTGTGAGATATTCCAGCTTGTAGAAAGGAAGCTGTTGAAAGGAGGAATTGTCCAAGGTCACGCAGCGAGTCATTGCAGAGCTGGAATTTCAGACTGAGCGCTAGACTGTGATGCTGCTGCCAAAAAGAGGCAGAAGTTCGTTTGAAATATTTTCCTAATTTTAATTTAACCAAATGACCAGTTACATTTGAACTTGGGCGTATAATCAAAACAATGTACCCATAAGATTAAAGTATTTGACTCTTTGCTTGAAATAAGGTTGAAAAGATTTTAGAAGACACTTCATTAATGGAAAGTCCTGACAAGTGTTTTGTTTCTTGTAAGAGTTTTATAATTGCATTTGAATCTTAGGGTGGTCTTCTTTCTCTTGCTTTAGGTATAGCCATCATTATTAGTAAATTCTAACTTGACATTTCTTACACTTGACATAATAAAAAAAGAGTCCAGATTTAGAATCAGTCTGACCTGTGAGTGAGTCCTTGATTGACCACTTAGAAGCTGTTGGCATTTGGGCAAATGACTTTCTTTCAGACTCAGTTTCTTCATGTTTGTAAATGGGGAAAGTGATAGTATTTGACTTGCAGGGCTGTGGTGAATTAAAAGTAGTATGCATGTGGTACTTCTGGAGTAGTCACATTTGGTTCCATTCTACTTCCATCTTTTATATAGTCTGTATATTAAAGGTAAGTCATTGATCTGTGTGAAGTAATCAGCTATTTTAGTATGCCGGTTAGAAAGTGACAGTGGCATTCAGTTTTTAAAATGTCAACATGGTATCATGGTACTTGTTATTTGTGTGTCATACTGTTTGAATATTGGACCTGGTTTGTTCTTCTTCTCCCCAGATGGTATATTACTTACGGTCATGAACTCATTTGGAAGAACAGGGAGCCTCTAGTGAAAATTTGGCATGAAATGAGGACTAACAGCCCCAAAAAAGGAGGTGGCTCTAAGTAACGAGGGCTGGACAATACTGGTGCGTCTGGTCTGTGCTGCCTGAGGCCCAGGAATGCCGCGGCCCTGGAGTGACCACGTCTTTGCTCCTGCCTGGAAGATACTCAGCATCTAGCTTTCCCAGTATTTTAAACTGTCCCCAGAACATGTCTCATTAGAAAGTGAATTATGACAAAGTTGTGAAATAAAGGTTTATATCTCTATAGTTTGTAAACAGAGAGTGTGTGTCTCTTTTGAAGAGCACTAGTGCTGGCCTGGAATCTCACTGTTTGCTATTCTATTTAGCATGTGCCTGAACCTGAAGAGTGTGCACATGGAAAGGTCAGAAGTGCTTGCTTTTTAATGTTGGCCTTCTAGCACCTCTGCAAAATATTTACTCTTACTTACCTACCCCTTTCCTTCCTTGGTTGACAGGTAAAAATTAAGAACATTTTCTCTCTGGCATGGTCAAACACAGCTGCAATGTTTTCTAAATTTTTCCCAGGAAAGGTAGGTAATACTTTGTGGCAGTGAGTGTCGTATACAAAAAATTATTTTTAGGTTTTGCTTTCTAGGTTAAAATTATAGCTAAATTAAGAATTAGAAGGAACTATCTTGGATAAATGCAAACTTGAATCTGAGCCTAATTGCATCTTATATTGGAAAATGTACATCTTTGAAGTGGAGCATCTTACTGACATAGCAGACGAGTTGTTGCAGCTTCACTGTAGTGGAACAACTTCTCATGATTGAGGTTTATTTGTAGAAAATGTAATTGAGAATTTAAAAGTTTTTCTTGAAAGGATTTATAGGAGAGTTCTGGGGTCTTTTGGCGATCTCAAAAAGTTATGCCAAATTTTGCACCTCGTGCTGTAGAGGGCCGGGCTTGGATGCTGGCGGGCACGGAGCATTGCGTTTCATGACAGGGAGAGGGAGCAATACCCACCTCGCACGATGCTAAGAGCTAAATGGCAGGATGTGCCCAGCGGCAAGGAACTGTTCGGCAATGGTGGTTCTCCACCTCCCCCCCCAGGCTAGACTCCTCTCTACTGTGAAGTACTGGTCATTCTTGCCAGGCAGGGGATTCTATTCTAATGTCACTTCAAGGCAAGATAATTTTTTTTAACCTAGCCCTTATCTTGCCAGTAAGAAGCCAGAGTGGTTGTGTGTGGGAACCACCCAAGGTCACACTGCTGTGCTTTGACATTTCTGAATATGTAGCTAATACTAACAACCCTGTGACTTACAGATGAGGCAAGAAATGTTTTTCAGAGATGGGATGGGAGGCTGAGATCATATGGACCTTCCGTATGGAGTCCAAAATGAGATTCATGTCTGTGGGCAGACCCTAAAAACAGGCAACGAAGAAGACATGTCTCCTCTTTCTGATTTGTGATGGTCTGAGAAGGCACGTTTAGAAGGTCAAGTATCTACCTATGAGAGGCCTTGGAGGTCAGCATCCAGCTCCAGAGGCACAAGCCTAACTATCCAGGGCTCTGGCAACTGTCCATACTCTGCTGTGTGCCCGCTGAGTTACCTTCGTTCCTCATCTTGGCTGCTTTGCTGACACGTGATCACCCCAAGGCCATGCTCCGCCTGGCTCGTGCGCCTCGGCCTCTGCCACCTCTACTGTGCTCTGCAGTGTGGGGTCCCAGAAGTGCAGCCTTAGCTCTCTTTTCTCTCCACTTCTGTGGCTTCAGTTACCTCCATGAAATTGTCTTCTGAGCTCTGTCACTCTGTACCTGTGTCTGCTGCCTGTCAAACATAGTTCTAGGTCCTGGATCCCACTGTGCAGGCATGTCAAATGTCATTCCTAGCTTAAGCCAGAAACCTGGGCCATTTAGATTCCCTCTCTCACCTCTTGTTTCTAGAATCCAGCCCCTTCTCTCACTCTCAGCACCTGTGTGTTAAGTCCCAGTCCCTTGTCCCTAACCTGGCTGTAAAGACTGCTCTCCAGCTTCTCTCTGAAATGTCCTATACTTCTCCATATGGCCACAGAATGCTGAAAACACTAGTCATTTCCTGTTGTCGCCTGTGAAAAACGGCTGTGAGCCCCGCAGTGTGGCTACTGAGGCCCTCCGTGATCCAGCCCTGGCTGCCTGTGGCTGAACCCTTGGGCCCTGACCCCTGCGTTCCCACCTGGTCCTGCTGTCCACGCCACTGTGGGTGGTGAGTCCAGGCCCCTGGGCCCCTTTCCGCTGCTGGAAAGCTCTGGTACACTGGTTTCCATGTCTTGTCACCCACTGCTCTGTAAACCTCCTGAAGGCATCCAGCATTATTCCAGGCACACAGCAGTAGTCAGTGCTCTTTTAACTGTTTAATGAATGAAGGAGTCAAAACAAGAAGAGCTGCTGGTTTTTTTTCTCCTGCAGGATGGAGTGTTTTGGTCACGAGTCTCCCGAGTGGCTGACCCACGGCCGTGGTGCATAGAGGTCACAGAGCAGGTGGGTAATCTGAGCAGGTGTGTCGTCTCCCAGCGTCTTCGCAGAACGCAGGGCTCCTCTGCTGCTGCCTTGGGTCATGGCTGGGCCCAGGCAGCTGAGCTGCTGCCACTTCGGGCAGTCGTTGTGTCACGTCACTGTGCTTTCGAGCTAAGATCAGCAATGCAATAGTTTGGGAGAGGAATCTCTTGACTGGCCAGGGCTATACTGCAGTTCCTCTGAGGTGCAGGCTGGATACCATCCAGGTATATGCCTGAGATGGTGCACTGGATAATTAATGTTTCGATAGTTGCTAGTAACTGGTCTGCAGTGCACACTGAGGGCTTGTGTCAATTCAGGAAGGCTTGTGTGGCCAGGGATTGTCTGATAATCTTGTTATGCCTGAAACAGACTGACCTTTAGCTTGGAGGATTATTTTAGCTCTGCACAGGAGGGAGAGAAACTTTTATAGCATAGTAGCCAAAGATCTGTGGTAGCTTTATAACGCTAAATCAAGTCTTTGGAGCCATGCTTTAAAATTAGGGGTTTTAGACCTCAGGAAATGTCAGTTGAGGGCTAATGCCAATTCTCAGTGGAAAGCTGAATTGGTTGTCACAAATTTGGCATTATAAAGGCAAACGCGTGTTCTCCGGGAAGTACAGCCGCAAGTCTCTCTGATCCACTCATTGCTACATCTTCTCGTGCTTGCCCGTAAGCGCCCTGTGCAGCCTCGCACGAATCTGGCCTGTGGGCCTGTGGGGGGGCCCAGCAGACTGTTCACTCAGTACCAGCTAGGAGTGGTTGCCATCCGGCCCCTGGCCTGTGCGAAGCCAGGTTCAGTTTGTAGGCTAGCACTTGGGGAACTTTGGATTAAATTAAGGAACATTCTTCAAGTTGGATACTTGTAAGTGCCTCCAGCTGGTTTCAGTTTAACCCCAGCTCCGCTTTTGCACCCCTCCAGAGCCATGCGCACAGCGGAGCTGTGGCCCAGCCCTCGCTCCCTGGGTGGCGGTCCCAGGCCAGGGGGCGGAGCTGCGGCGGCGCGGGGAGGGCCGTGGGGGCGGGGCTGCAGGCGGGGGCGGTGCGGCCCGGAGCGCGGGGAGCCGAGCGGCAGACGCCGGGCCGGCATGGCGTGGCCCTGCATCAGCCGCCTCTGCTGCCTGGCGCGGCGCTGGAATCAGCTGGACCGCTCCGACGTGGCCGTGCCGCTGACCCTGCACAGCTACTCAGACCTCGAGAGCGAGGAGCCAATCCCGGGCGGCGTTCCCTCGCGCAGAGGCCCATCTCCTGCAGCCTCCCGGGACCCCGGCCGGGAAGTGCCGCTCACTCAGTACCAGCGGGACTTCGGCGTGTGGACGGCGCCCTCGGGGTCCAGAGATGCAACACAGGGACGCGCACCGGGAGCAAGCAGCCGCAGGGCCAAGCCCCCCGCAACCCCTGGCCGGGGGGTCTACGTGCTTCCCATCGGCGACGCGGATGCGGCTGCAGTGGCGACCACATCATACAGGTATGAGGCTGCGGGCAGGGGAGCGCATTGTACCCAGACCTCGTGGTCCCAGGAGACTGAATCGCGGAGCCGGGAGGACCAGGTGGGCAGGAGTGAGGAGGCGCCCGGATCCCCCATCCCACCCGGCTTCGAGAGCTTCAGGCAGCCTGTGAGGTCACCCCTTTGAGTCTCCGTCGATGCTCCCTGACCAGACTTGGAGTCGGAGAGCAAACACCTGTCAGAAAGGCCTGCCCTCGTATGAGTTAAAATCTTAATTTCCGCCCGAAGGGCCCAGCCATGGAGGTAGTAATCGCAGGCCAGCTGCCAGGGCCCTCCGAGGGCATTGGTGGTGAGGACCAGATGCAGGGCTTCTGGGTGGCCCCCTCAATACCCACTGAGGGCAGCTGACTTGGCTCTCACTGACAGGCCTGTGCTCCTCTCCTGGATAAGTGAGGGCTTTCTTCTTACTACAACAGTGAGACATAGTCACTATAGAAAAACTGGAAATTACAGAATTACGAGATAAAAATTAGTATCCCCAATCCTACTCCAGACTGGTAGTTCTTTCTAATCCTTAACATGCATTTGAGTTCATATCCATTTGTAATTCTTACATGGCTGGATTTGTAACTACATTTTTTATTTCATGTATGTGGCTGTTGGTCCCTGTTACTAGATGCTCTTCTATGAGTTTTAATGGATGTGTAGTGTTTTCTCTTATGGGTATATCAATACATTACCCATATATTGATATGTACCTCCAAATAATAACGTGTTCTCATGTCATTAAATATTTAGGGTGTTGCTAATGTGGGGCTATTAAAAACACTGTTCTTTGATCTAGTTACTGCACTTAGAGAAAATTTCCCTACATGTAACCTTGAACATGGGGCGGGAGTTGAGGAGTAATAAGGTACCTGTCAACAATGTACAGAAGGTGGAAACAGTGTCACTGTCCTACTGACGTAGGGGACTGGTTAATTCCAGCTCTGCCATAGGAGGGGCTAAAACAGAAGATGTCAAAAAAGGTGCACGGCAGTATGCCTGCTACTATCTGTGTTGTTAAAGGGGTTATTGATGTATCCATATCTGCTGAAATAAGCGTAAAATGTCTGCATGGATACATGAGAAAATTGTAACCTTTAGGGAAAGGAAGGAAAAAGAGTTGTAGGTGCTGCCAGGAATAGAGGGAGACTCAGGGGCTCTTCGCTCTGCTGTTTTGAACCACTGCTTTGTTTTGGGGGCTTTCTTTTGGCCGTGCCATGCAGCTTGCAGGATCTTAGTTCCCCGACCAGGGATCAAACTCATGCCCCCTGCAGTGGAGGCGGAGTCCTAACTACTGGACCACTAGGGAATTCCCTGAATCACTGCTTAAAAGAAAAAAAGAAAAAACAAAGTACATGTATTCCCTTTAACAACAACAACAAAAAATTTAGAGGAAAAAATAACTTACAAGATCATTCTTATAGTTAAATCTTTTCTTATCCCTTAATTTCTTCAATATGAATTCATACCTGTCGAATTAAGGGCCAAAAGTATGAACTTTCCCCTTCAACTTTATTACTTTTAAAATAAACTGTTTTGAGGTATAATTTCCATCCAGAAAAATCAGTCAGATGGGTGACTTTTGTATACACCTGAACACATGATCGAGACACAAGAACATCCCATCTCCCCAGAGATTCCTTAATAGGCATGCAGGTTTTAAGGAACTCAATGGGGAGTGGCTGTTGCAGGGTGGGTCTTGTGCTCAAGCCGAGCTACAGAAATGTGAGGGGCAGAGCACTGAGGTGCAGCGCTGGCACCCTAGCCAGGCAATGGAAGGTGCTGACTGCTGCATGGCTGGGCCCTGATCTGAACCAGCTGGAGGGAGCTCATTGGTGACAGGCCTGGAAGGCCAGAGGTCCTGGGTGTGCCATGCCTTCACAGGGCTGATGTTCCAGGTATAGAGCGGGGCGGAGCTTGCAGGGAGATAGCTTCAGCTCTGGGAAGGACACACTCTTCAATAATTAGAACTGACTGAGATGAGTAAGCTTGCATGGTGCTGAGCTCCTGCTTACTGGGAGTGTCCAAGCAAGGCTGGACTTTCAGAAGCAGTCCCTCACCTGTTAAATAGATGGCAGGTTTGAATGTCCTGCTGGGTCCTTCCAGTTCCTGTGATACTAAAGGTACTGCTTAGCACATACCAGACCCCAGGCTTAGGACGTCCCATAGATTATCTCCCCCAAGACTTTACAGTGTGTGTGCTTAGTTGCTCAGTCATCTGACCCCACAGACTGTAGCCTGCCAGGCTTCTCTCTTCATGGGATTCTCCAGGCAAGAATATTGGAGTGGGTTGCCATTTTCTTCTCCAGGGATCTTCCCAACCCAGGAATTGAACCCAGGTCTCTTGCATTGCAGGCAAACTCTTTACCAGTTGAGCTACGAGGGAAGCCCAAGACTTTACAATAACCCCCTGAAATCAGTTCAGTTCTTGCTGTCCTCATTCTATAGAAGAGGCACTTGAGTGTCTGGCAAGAGGTCACGTACAACAGAGTGGAGTTGCCACCGGTGTTTCTTGCCCTAGATCAAATTCGTGCCCCCAAACCGGCTGCCATCCCCTAAGATGCTGCCCCCTCTCAATCAGGTAGCTGCTGGCAGCTGGTTGGGCAAAAGTTGGGACTCACTAGAGCTCTCCTTCCTGCTGTATAAACTTGGTGGGTCACCTAGTCCCTCTGACCCTTTCCTCATCTGTAAAGCAGAAATAGTAAGAGCTTAACTTGCCTGGGTCACCTGCCAGAGACACAGGACTGCTGCTGAACCCAGCTCTCCTATCACCCTGCAAGCTGACTTCTGAGACCCTCTACCTCCCAGCTCTACTACTGGTATGAGCAACTCCATCCCGCCTGCCTTCTTGCAAGATGCATGTTACCTAAGAAAACCATTTAAATAAATTCACAAAGCGAAAATAATGAACAGATCACGAGAGCCCAGAGATAGCAAGGGTACTCGTGGCTGCTCCTCTCCACCCCAGTAGGTCTCACGTCACCTGGCCCCTGGTCTCCAGATGAGAACTGACCTGCCTCATTAGCTTGCCTTCCCTCCAGAAGTGTGTGTGCGTGCGTGTGCACACTTCTGGCTCCAGAAGTGTGTGTGTGCATTCTGGCTCCAAAAGTGTGTGCATGTGTATGTGCGCACGCACGTGCACACTTCTGGCCCAGGTTCTAGTTCCGCCCACTTCTGGCAGTTCTTCCTGTCATCTCTTTCTTTCCTCGGTGAGTCAGTTAAAGGGCTAACCGTCAAAGTGCTAGACTTGAAAAGTGCCACACTTTAAGTGTCCAACTTGAAGGGTTAGGGAAGTTAAGGGATTTGTTTGATGTCATGTTGGGCTGAGAACCAGGCCTCAGTATCCTCAGACTGGGCTCTCTGCAATGCCCTGGTAGCTCCCTGCCCCTCAGTAGGAGGGACTGTGGGCATCGAGTCTAGCTGAGGCTCATGTGAGGTGGGTGATGGTGGAAATTGCTTGGTCAGGGAGGCACAGCAGACTCAGCTTAGCCCTGTATTATCTCCTGCCCCACACTCATGGGGCCTACTCTAGCCCCTGGGCCAGGTCACTTCCTGCTCTGGGACTCCTGCAGCCACCCTGGGGTAGCTGGCTTGGGCTGCCTGACCGAAGGCTCAACTCAGTGCAGGGACAGAAGGGCACGCCCAGGGGAGGACCTGCTTCCCCGGGAGACGCAGAGCAGCAGATGGTGCAGCCAGCTGGTCTTTGAAACCTTGCAGCTTTGCAAGCAAAAATTATCCAATAGAGCCTTGGTCCAATCCACTTCCTGGTACCCAAGTGCTGACCATGGACAGACACAGCTGTACCATGCACATGTGGCCTGCCCAGTGGGCCCAGTGGTGCCCAGCTGTGCTGCAGCTAAGGAGAAAAGGCTGCTTTGTTGACTTCAGGGCCTGGAACCTGGCCACGGCTGTGGATGGGATAGGCACAGACCCAGCCCACATGTGGGTGCTGCCCCTGGTCAACTGGACACTTTTCCCCTTGGCCAGGGGCTCCTGTGGGCCCAGGGGGTCTCTGCTAATTTAGTAGGGGAGTTGACAGAATTGAAATAGATCTTTTTTTTAAGAGGAGTTAGTTTTTGTCAAAAGGATATAACTGAGCACATGGAGCTAGGCTGTGCCAGCCTTGTCATTTCCCTCCAAGCAGCCAGCAGTGCCTACCCCCATGCAGACCACCCTCCTTCCCTGCTCCCGTGCACAGCGTGCACGTGCCCACGTGCACAGCGCCATGCAAAAGTCAAGCGGTCTTTAATTTCTTGAGAGATGGTCACTATGATTTACTCTTTTACAGGAGTTATTAACACAGGTTATAGAGAATTAAACAGACCACTGGGCCTCACTTTCCTCCCAGTTGTAACCAGGTATGACCGTGTCTTGCTGTGCGCTGTCCAGGCCAGCCCCTCCCTGGACCTAAGGGCCACCAGTGACACGGGCAGGAGGCAAGCAACTTCGCTGGTTCTGGGCTTCTAGGACCCCTTGACGTGGCCCAGAGACAGTACAGGGAGCCCCGGAGAGCAGGGCTGGAACGTGTGGTCTCTGAGGCCCAGCACACACCAGGAGCTCCCGGTTTAGGACAAATAGGATACTGTTGTTGCCCGAGTTCTCTGCTCACTCCCAGTGCAGTGTGTGCCTGTTGCTCCCTGGCAATGTGGGAGAAAGTTTCTGGTGGAGCTGTTTGGGGTCTACTTCCTCTGCTAGTTCTGCCTCTGTGAGAAAGTAACATCTGCACCCAGAGCAGCAGCTCTGCAGCGGACACTGGCCAGGAACGTTCCAGAAGCACAGGGCAAGAGCCGAGGCCCCTGAGGGACAGCCGGCCCTGTGCAAGGTCATGGTGTGTTCTGTTCCAGACAGGAATTCCAGGCTTGGACTGGAGTGAAGCCATCAAGATCCACCAAAGTGAAGCCCACCAAAGTCATCACAACCCACAGCTCTGGATGGGATGGCAGCCCCAGGGCGAGTTTCCAGGTCAGTGGGAAGCTGGTGCCTGGCTGCGAGGGGGTGTGAGAGCAGCGGCTTTTTTTTCCAGGTTAGGGTGGATGGTGTAGGATAGCACATGGCAGGGGCAGTGGTTTCTGAAGCCCCATCACCATAGCTCACAGACTGAAGGCCAAGGTGCTGCTTTGTCGTTAGCCACGTGTTCCCCTAGACTGGCTTCTCTGGGAGCAGCGTGCTACCTCCCTCCTAAATCCCAGCCTTACCCTTGACTGCTTGCTTAGTGACAAGCTTCCAAGTCCCTGAGTCCATCTAAGAAAGAGGAGGGGCTGGAAGGGAGGTGTAGGGCTGTTCAGTTTCTGACTCAACTCAAAGGCTTCGGGAAGCAGAAGGTAAGGTCTTGTGGACACCCCCCACAGGTTAGCAGTCTGCAGCTGCTGGGAGGGGGAAAGTTGAGGAAGAGCTCCACTAATCTGTGGCCAAATTTCACTTTTCAGGCCCCTGAGGTGAGGAAAAAGTTTGCCCCTAACCCCTCAGCCATCTTTCAGGCGTCGGCTCCTCGGATCCTCAACGTGTGACTGCCCACCGAAGAGCGAGCCACAGGGGATCAGAACCCACCACCAGGGACTGCCATGAGGTCTCAGGACTGGATGGCCCTGTCAGGGGAGGGTCCTCCGTTCTCGCCAGGGGGCACCACTCCTCTGCAAGCCACACGGTGCTGTCCGCAGAACAGAGGCACCACTCAGCTCAGTGCTGGGGCCCCGCCACCCTCTCCTTCCTTGGGAAGTGTGCGGAAAGCTTCAGATCTTTTTAAAATTGCCTCTTTAGGGCGCCCTTCAGTTTTTAAATCTGAAGACCTTGATCAGTTCTACTGTGAACTGAATTGGTCTCTGGGGATAGAGGAATATGGACATAACAGATCCTTGAAAGATCCAAGTAACGTCCAGGCTGTATGATAATTTTATAACCTATGGTAACTCAAGGTAATGTCCTTGGATAGTCCCACCAGTGGCCCCCCCACAGGTTGTAGAAGAAATCTTAGGTTATCACCTGCATGTGATCCATGATAATGCTAAGTAACCAGGAACAAGCTTCCCAAAGGAACAGAAGAATATCAATCATAGGGTCTCTTTTTTAAAAACGTAATTTCTTTATGGCCAAGATGACCCTGGTTTTAACAAAGCATTCCTTGGGATGAGTGAAGTGCTGAATGAAGGACATTTATCTTGTTGGTTTTGAGCCCCACGTTGTAGTACTAATACCAGTTTTGTTCCCTTAGTGTATTGATGACTAGATGGGAACTACTATATACTAAGAACTGGGAGTGTCTTTGGGGCAAGGATGGCCCAAAAAGGCCTTAAAATGTCATCTCATTACAGGGAGCTCACTAGCTGCTAAGGAACCAGCTCATTTTGGTTTTGGAAGTCCCTCTGCTGACTTTATCGATCCACTGCAGCCACCTGGAACCAGCCTGGTTCTCCTCTTTGCAAGCAGCCCTTGAAACATTTGTGTCCTTTTAGAGATTATAGGTACAAGCTAAGGAGAGTTTTGGTAAGAAAACTCAAGGATTTCTCTTTGGATTTTTATCCCTCTCCAGCTCCCAAGTGACTTAGCCTGGTGAGCCTTTACTTTCGCCACAGGAGGTGGCATTCAGAAGCAGCTCAGAGTGGAGGTGGGGCAGTGTTTCCAGCTCAGGCTGTGAGGGGACCGTCCCCTCAGAGGTGCTAGCTCCCAGCTCTGGCAGGCACAGCCTTTCCCCTCCTTCCAGCAAAGGGAATGATCTGAGAGAATCATTTAAAACAGAAAAGCAAAACCATATGCTTACACAAAGGGTTCTATTATTTCAGACTTCATTGGTTTGCATGTTAGATGTTCCTAAGAGAAAAGAGACTGCCTGCTGGGCCTTCTGTGAGACGCAAACAGATTCACTGTACAATCTCAGATTTTACTAAAATGCAAATGTACTATTTCAATTTCTTGTTATTTATTTTATTATAAACATAAACGCCTTCTCATGTCTTCCTTTACCCTCCTCTTGGTAACAGGATTTTGGCGTGCCTTGGCTACCGCTGCTCTCCCTTGGAGAGCTCCCTTGGGCTTGTAGATTCTGGGAATGCTCACCCACGGCTGTAGTTGCACATTGTCATATGTAGTATTTGACAAGAACTCGCATCTCCCCAGCCCCACCAGGAGCCTAGGGCAAAACAAGACTATCCTTGAAGCGAGTCTTAGACACAAACCTTGGTTCTCCACTCATTGCTGACAGCAGCTTAGACTTCTGTTTCCTAATCTGCAAAGCTGACCTCCTCCTAAGAGAACTTGGGTTTCCGTGCAAAGCACAGCTGCTGTACATGTTCTCTCCTGTGCAGGCATCCCTTCTTGGGAGCCGGCTCTACTGGCATCTGCTGCTTTGGTCCAGCAATAGCCCCTGTCCGTCACACAGCACAGCCAGCTGTGCCTCCCCGCTGAGCTTGTCTTAGGAGCCCCATCACTGCCCGAGAGACACCTGACCTTAGAAAGGCATCCTGCATGTTCAAAAACAGACAGCTTTTCACACACATCCCAACACAACAGCTTTCCTTACTAGACTTCATTAGTTATGAGATCTGAATTCTGAAGAAACTTGCTCCACTCACTCTAGGTCTTAATAAGGCCACTCCAGTAACACAAAGTGAAGCCACTCAGTTGGGTCTGACTCTCTGCGACTCCATGGGCAGTAGCCTGCACCATCCATGGGATTTTCTGGCATGAGTACTGGAGTGGGTTGCCATTTCCTTCTCCAGGGAATCTTCCTGATCCAGGGACTGAACCTAGGTCTCCCGCATTGTAGACAGACGCTTTGCCATCTGAGCCACCACGGAAGTCCTCAGTAACATTAAGGCCTTAAGCCACTGAGATAATAATAGCCTCAACCATGTGATCCCAACTCATGTAGGTCATATAAATAATACACATAAAGACAGAAATATACTGAAATATTAATAGTGGCTATCTTTGTGAAAGGGAACTATGGGTAATTTAAAATTTTTTACATCTTACAATATTTGCTAAAGTTTCTATACAATAAGCATTTTTGTATTAAATTAGAACAGTTTAATCTGTTACACTGTCCTGTGGTTGCTGTCAGAACTGTGACTGACACACAGACACTCAAGAAAGGGGCCTAAGCAATGACCCTATTCTTCCTCCAGACCATTCGACTCCCTAAAGGCTGATACTAAGTGAAGTCTGGTCCCAAGAAAGCTACATACTTGTGTTGTCTCTCAGGGCCTCCTCCCCAAAGAACTCTTACCTTTGAAGAACCAAAGCTTCCAAAACAAAGCCTTTAGTTCTTATTAAGGGTGGATATGAACAGTCATTTCTGAAATATTTCTGCAGTTCCTGTAGTTTTTTCTGTGCTAGCAGATGGTCCCAGCAGGACCAGGTCACAGGAGTAACTTTTTCCAGGCCTCAGCAGAGACCCATTCTTGCCAAACGGACCAGTGTGCTTCCTGGTTGGAAGCTGTTTCCCTCATTGCCTTGGCTTTAAGGAGGCTCTGAGCTCAATCAGGTTGTTTTCCTTCACTCTAGGCAGTCAGAAATCATATGTCCAGGGCCAACACGCATTCTTCCAAAACTTTTTCAGATTTTTATATAACCATAATCCTTCTACTAGCTGCAAATTCTTTTTGGAAAGAAGTAGAATTAAATATACAAACCAATACACCTCTGCCTTGCCCCAGCTCTTTGGGACCTAACCTAAGAAAAACCCTACCCAAGCGCAGTGCTCCAGACTCAGAAAGTGCAAGTCGCTCAGTGGTGTCTGACTCTGCGACCCCATGGACTATACAGTTGATGGAATTCTCCAGGCCAGAATCCTGGAGTGGGTAGCCTTTCCCTGTTCCAGGGGCTCTTCCCAACCCAGGGATCAAACCCAGGACTCCTGCATTGCAGGCGGATTCTTTAACAACTGAGCTATCAGAGAAACCCCCAGACTCAGAAAAAACCCATCACAAATACCAAAAGATTTACTGTAGATATTGTTACACAGTATGTTACATATTATGATACAAATACATTTGAAATATTAACATATATGAGGACTGTTTACTATTTCTTTTGCAAAAAGATAATTTCTTGAGGCTTTCATACCTAAGAACTAAATCTGTTCTCATTTGGATCAAATCTGTGATCTGAGTCATCGTCCACTGGTAAATGAGTCTACACCTGCCCATTAACCTTGCCTGGAGTATTTTATGTACAGAATATCTGAGTCTTCACTACTAGACTGTTTTACTCTTAACCAGGGCACACCCTATGCCTTACCGAATAGATTTCCTTCTGCACTTGCAGTCCTCAGATGCTGAATTTAAAAGGGCAGATTGCTCGTAGTTGCCTCCCTGTCCTTTCCTGAATTGAACATCCAGAGGACTCAGGAAAACATGAATTACCTTGCTTGGGTAAGTTTCTTTGACTTGGGTAGGTTTCAGATCTCCTTGGAGCAGATTCCTAACTGAGAACAGATTCTTCACTTACACAGAGACTTTGTTAGGAAGGTTGGGGTGCTGTGTCGACACTGAAACTGGACGTCATGCAGGGTGCTGCTAACCTGCCTTCTATCCACTCCGTCTCCCACGGACCAGGCTCTGCTCACGACCAGCCTGTTCTCACTGCTTCTGAACACTGACCTCCCTGTCACTTGGCTTTGACAGTCGTTTCTCTACCTTTAAGGCACTCACAAGTGTTGTTTGAAACACTTTTCTTCTTGGGAACAATTCACTGACAGAAGAACTGGATGAGATAAGCTTTCTGAGGGACCGAGGTGGACTCAGCAGCAGAAGCTCCTGCAGACCACGCCGAAGTATGAACCAGTGCTCTGGGGCACATCCTCCAAGCTGCACGGGTCTGTGACTAACACAGTGAGGGCTTCTCAGCTGTAGTCAAACCTCTTCCTGACTGGAAACAGAGTCCGTGCTGGACTCTGTTCACCCCCTGACAATGCTGAGACTGGCTGCAGTGATGTCCTCAGTCTGTGGCCTCCCAAGCTCATGTGGTTTCCGCACGGGATCACTTGGGGTGATCCTGAGTCGACTTGGGGCTGAGTGCGGATCCTCCTCACCATGGCTACTGCTATGTGCCAAAGCCCAGCCCTCCTCCAGATGTTATCAGGGTTAACTGTTGGGGCACCTGGAGCCCCAACCCACAGAATGGGTAGAACTCTAGCTTGCCAGACTCATTTCCCACCTCTTGGAGGGAGACTCAGGCCCATGGTGCCCCCTGGAAAACAGCCCCTGGACCCTCATGGAGCCTGCACAGAGAGTGAATAGATGCGAGTTGACAGAGCATGCACCCACTCACGGCTTAACTCTAGAATCAGGAAACAAACTTCTGTCCTAAAGGGATTGACCCGGGACTGAATACTCCGGTGGTATTAGGTGGAGGCAATGGTTTGGTGGCCATGATACTCTGAGGCACACAGGAAACTCTCTTCTCCAGAAAGAAGAGTCATCACAGTTCAAGGCTTTGAATCCTGCTTTCCTGGGAGCACATTCATTCCATTCACTGGTCTTCATTCAGTATCCCCATGTGTTTGTTTGTGAGGAAGTCCAGAAAAGGAATGTTGCAAATGGCCTGGTGAATATTACTCACTGTAATTTCTTTGGGAATCCTGGTCCAAAAAAAAAAAAAAGTTAATTCTCTCAAATATCTAAATTAATTATATGGGGATAATGATGAGTGACAGGCATGGTTTGGGGCCACTCTGGGGGTGAGGGCACCTCTGTGCCTTCTCTCCCCCACCTCTCTTCTTTTCCATTAATTCCTCTGACTTGGGAGATGTGGCCTACCCTCTTCCCAGCCAGCCCTATTGAGGGCTCAAATCTAACTTCCTATTCATAGGCATGAGATGAATTTCAAGAAGTTGGCTGAATGATTAAGGAAAAACAAAGATTCTGAAGACTGAAAAAAAAAAGGAATGCAGTAAAGTAGAGAACAGAATATTGCTGTAGTTCAGTCTTGGCCAGATTAAAGCTGAATCAAAGCACCACAGAACTTGGGGACCATGTTTCCCATCTCTTGGACACTATGCCAGACCAAGTGTGATGTTAAATGTTCTTATCAAAAGCACTCAAGCTGCTTTGTGTCTTGACAGTCCAGACCATGGTGGTGAGCGGGGGCCACAGAGGCACTCGGCCCACTCCTGGAGCTCTAGCAGGACAAGCAGCAGCAACATTACTGGAACTCCCCTGTTTCCCACTCTTTGTAAAGAGCTCTCTATACTGCCCACCGTGTTATATCCCTGTCAAGTCTGACCTAGTAATCCTCTTATCTAGGTCTCTTCATGACCTCAGGTACTCTGTTAAAGTTTTAATAAATTTACAACAGCCTTTAAAGAAATACATTTGTTTCCTCTGAAAGGAATGCTGGGATGTGGGACAAAAGGAAAATTCAGCATCTCAATCAGTGACAGGCCACAAAGAGGAATGATCAGCCTGTGGGTATAGAGCCAGTGAGACTGAAGTTTAAATCTAGGTTCTATGATGTATTTGCTAGGAAAGCCAGGCAAGATAACATTTCAGAGCCCACTTTCTTGATTTCTAAAGAAAGAGTATGAGTTCTGCAACAAAAAACAAATTAGGTAATGTGCAGTGCCTGACCCCAAGTCTGAAACACTGCTATTATCTTCAGTGGCAAAGAATGGTATATATTCAACCCTGTAACATATCAGAAGCCTACCAAACAGTGTCTCTACAGCAGAGACAGAGACAACACAGACCTCTCACAACCAAGAGAGAGAGTCAGGCGTCTGCTTGGTCGTTTTGAGAAAGTCTGGCTCTGAGAATGTCCCAAGCGCGGACACCTCCACCTCCTACTGAACTGATTTAAAGTATAAAACATTTTGATGGGAACTGTCAGGAAGTGAGAACTGTACCTGTTGTGCGATGCTGCCTGGTATCCAACTGCCAAAGCCTGTCTCAGGATGTCGCTGACTAGCTGCTCTGTAGCCTGTAACAGAAGATGCTGTTACTCTAAAAATGCCACCTGCATGCTGGCCAGAGGGATGCAGCTGACCCCATCCCAGGCCCTAAATTTGAAAAAAAAAAGGAATGCAGTAAAGTAGAGAACAGAATATTGCTGTAGTTCAGTCTTGGCCAGATTAAAGCTGAATCAAAGCACCACAGAACTTGGGGACCATGTTTCCCATCTCTTGGACACTATGCCAGACCAAGTGTGATGTTAAATGTTCTTATCAAAAGCACTCAAGCTGCTTTGTGTCTTGACAGTCCAGACCATGGTGGTGAGCGGGGGCCACAGAGGCACTCGGCCCACTCCTGGAGCTCTAGCAGGACAAGCAGCAGCAACATTACTGGAACTCCCCTGTTTCCCACTCTTTGTAAAGAGCTCTCTATACTGCCCACCGTGTTATATCCCTGTCAAGTCTGACCTAGTAATCCTCTTATCTAGGTCTCTTCATGACCTCAGGTACTCTGTTAAAGTTTTAATAAATTTACAACAGCCTTTAAAGAAATACATTTGTTTCCTCTGAAAGGAATGCTGGGATGTGGGACAAAAGGAAAATTCAGCATCTCAATCAGTGACAGGCCACAAAGAGGAATGATCAGCCTGTGGGTATAGAGCCAGTGAGACTGAAGTTTAAATCTAGGTTCTATGATGTATTTGCTAGGAAAGCCAGGCAAGATAACATTTCAGAGCCCACTTTCTTGATTTCTAAAGAAAGAGTATGAGTTCTGCAACAAAAAACAAATTAGGTAATGTGCAGTGCCTGACCCCAAGTCTGAAACACTGCTATTATCTTCAGTGGCAAAGAATTGGTATATATTCAACCCTGTAACATATCAGAAGCCTACCAAACAGTGTCTCTACAGCAGAGACAGAGACAACACAGACCTCTCACAACCAAGAGAGAGAGTCAGGCGTCTGCTTGGTCGTTTTGAGAAAGTCTGGCTCTGAGAATGTCCCAAGCGCGGACACCTCCACCTCCTACTGAACTGATTTAAAGTATAAAACATTTTGATGGGAACTGTCAGGAAGTGAGAACTGTACCTGTTGTGCGATGCTGCCTGGTATCCAACTGCCAAAGCCTGTCTCAGGATGTCGCTGACTAGCTGCTCTGTAGCCTGTAACAGAAGATGCTGTTACTCTAAAAATGCCACCTGCATGCTGGCCAGAGGGATGCAGCTGACCCCATCCCAGGCCCTAAATTTGGGAAACCACTGTTTATCTAAAGACCCAAAGTCCTTAAGGAAAAACTAAAGGTTTGAATAATAGGCCACAACTATAGAGGCCATGCAGAGAAGGCAATGGCACCCCACTCCAGTACTCTTGCCTGGAAAATCCCATGGACAGAGGAGCCTGGTGGGCTGCAGTCCATGGGGTCTCGAAGAGTCAGACACGACTGAGTGACTTCTCTTTCACTTTTCACTTTCATGCACTGGAGAAGGAAATGGCAACCCACTCCAGTGTTCTTGCCTGGAGAATCCTAGGACGGGGGAGCCTGGTGGGCTGCCGTCTATGGGGCTGCACAGAGTGGGACATGACTGAAGTGACTTAGCAGCAGCAGCAGCAGCATAGAGGCCATGATTCTGAATTGTGAAGGGGGTGATTTTCATTAATCAGACACTGCTTTAATAAAGGAAACAGGTGAGGCTATTTGTCAGATATCCCTACCCCTGGAGGGGATCCACCAGGAAAGAACAGCTGGGTAAGGAACCTGGTTCTGTCATTCTGTTGCCGAGGGCTGGGACAGCTGTGGCTGTTTCTACTGTGACACGCGAGTCACCTCCGAAAGCACTGAAAGCTTTGACCTGCACTTCAGGCTACTTACAAAGCACTTGAAATGGCATTTTAAAATATTGTTAGTGACACTGGCACAGGAACTCTTGCAGCTGCTTTGACACGCAGAGGAATTACAATCAAATTGATTTAAAAATAAGAAGAAAGAAATCATAAAGCCTGTCATCTTTGTTCCATTTCTGTCCTTGTCTTTTTCAAAGCATCCTGGGATCCAGTGTGTCTTGCCCCATGGTGCTTCAGCCCCCGACAGCCCCTCTGCTGCCCACAGGCACCCACCTTCAAAAGCATGTCCTCCACCACCGACGCATATACGTTTCTATGCAGCGCCACAGGCTGCAGGGTGATCCCAATCTGGAAGAGCAAAAGAAGGCCTTTTGTTTCTATTTGTACATTAAAAATAAGCACATTTCTGATACCCAAGGAGATGTCTGGGTGGAAAAGACACTATACAAATGTCCTGGACAAAAGTCACGGAGAAGCAACACAGAATGTAACAACCAGAAGAATCTGTTACCCTATTGTGCCATGTTTCTGAGGGATTGTTGAAAATGCTATTAGAATCCTTCTCATGCCCAAATCTCCTTCATGAGAGAACACAGAATCTACTATGAATTCTGACAGTGGGAGCCACACACTGGAAAGCCTGCATCAGACTCTTGGGCCCTATTTGCAAAAGAAAGAAGATATACTTGGAAACTGCCCCCATTTTTTATTTCCTCTATAGGGGAGAAAAGAACAAGCCTCTCACTTGGGTCCCAGGCAGCCATGCAGATGCAGTGAAGCTGTGTTCCACCAGAGGCAGGTGGACAGTTCTCTCCTGCACCCCACGGGAGTCAGTGCCACATCCACTCCCTGGCAGGGCACTTGGGAGCTCTTCACAATGTCAGGGAAAGCACATTCTGACATGCCTCTGAAGGGAAAGGTGCTTCTACTGAGGCAAATGAGGAAAAAGGAGATGAAAAATATGAAACTGCCTACACCTAGCTGCCTTTGCTCCAATGTCATGTTCGATGAGCAAGCTCTACACGTGTGATTCACTTTCTTGCCCAAAGGCCCTGACATGGGAAAGCAGGTGCCAGACAGTTCGCCCAGTTTTACCATCTACATCTATCTCCCCAGAAAGTCTGGTGTCAGCCTCTAAGGCACCGAGCCCCAGGTTAGGGGTCTCACAGCACAGGCCTTAGCCCCCTACCTTCTGTGTGATGTCGCCAATAAATTCAGAGCCTGGTGTTGGTGGCAGGTAGAGTTTCATCTCTTCCTGTTTCTCCTCCTGTTCTTTCTTGATGTTTATCTTTAATGGCTCTGAGACGTTGAGGATGTCCACCTCCTCCTCGTTCTCCGGCTCTCTCTTCTGAAACTGTTGCAGGTCCTCCAGTTTCCGGCAGAGGTTGTCAGCAGATGAGAATGATGATGGGCACTCTAAATGAGAGGTAATCAGTCTTACGACTGTGGTGACCAAAGCAAAGGGACTTTGCATCTCCAAGGGACCAACAGCCTGAGACCCAGAAGGGTTAAGTACCAGGGGGCTGACTTCCTGTCCAGTTCTAAAATTCTACGGACCTATAATTATAGGAACTAGTAGTTTGTAAGTGAGATAAGCACCAAGACAGGCATCTTGTGTTAAGACATATGTGCTATTAAGGGCAAACTGAGTCAAACAGCACATAATTCTGACTCTTGCACTAAAAACGAGGCCATCCTCCCACCCCACTGATTAAAAAAATTTTTTTTACATCTGGAGAATTTAGAAATGAACAGTGAAGAAATTAAAAAGCACCCATGTTCTGCTTAGAGCTGAGCACCACTACCATTTTAGTGTATTTCTGAAAGTAATGCTACATTTGGATTTTTATAGAAACAAAGCACAAATTGATTCAAGCTCTGATTTGAGTTTTTTGCTTGGAGAAGTTACTGTGGTAGATGTTCATTTTGCTACCAGAAGAACTACTTAAATTTTTTAATCTGTATTTATTTGTGAATTCTTGGCAGTGACAGCAACTGTAATTTTAAAATAGTTTTGCTTTAGTCAAAATGTAGAATCTGTTACTCCTATATTGGGCTGACTACTCAGACCCTTTTTTTTCTTTAGAGTTTATGCTGAGATAATACACTCTTATTTATGGACAAGTTAGTAAACATTTCCAAATTGTGTTTGGTGATTTTTACATACTAATGAATATAAGCAGATGGTTTGAAACGTTACTGTGTTTCTTTGGTCAAACGAGTTTGGTGTTGATATGAAATATTGTGTTGCTGACAAGCTGCAACCTGCAGCTGTGCGGTGAACAGACTGTGGGAAATGGCTCCATGCCCTGACAGGTGCCCAGCACATCCTCATAATGTCACAGTAGAAGAGTCTTTGTGGTTAAGAATTTTAAAGCCTATTTCTTTATAGGTAACTTTCTCAGGTGTATTTACCTGCTAGAAAAACATGTAGATTGTTTCGATTTCTTAAATGTTTTAATTGGACCATAGTTTAGAAATGATAGGGTCAGCTTGTTACGGATTCCATGCTATTGTGTTATTTTTATTTCTGGAACTTAAAAACAATAAATTCTTTCTCTGTGTCTCAAAAAATAAAATAAAATAGAATACACTGGCTGTCTACGTTCCTGCCTTTCCATGTGAATTCTAGAATCAACTTGGCACTTTCTACAAAGAAGCAGCTGGAATTTCATAGAGATTACATCAAATCTAGAGACGACATGAGGAATATGGTCATCGCAGTGATCTACCTCTTCTGATCCATGGATGCAGAATGCTTTAAAACTCTAAATATCTCCTTTCCTTCTTCAGTGGCCCTTTGTGGTTTTCTAAGTACAGATCTTCAACATCTGTTGCTTAACTAATTCCTCCCTTTCTCACTCTTTTTGACAGTCTTGTAGATGGAATAGATTTCCTTATTTTATGTTCAGATTTGTCACTACAAGTGAAGAGAAATATGATTGGTTTCTGCCTGTGCAGCCTTGGCAAGTTGCATGAGTGCAGGCCCCAGCTGCTCCCATCAAGTGGAGAGCAACGGGGTTGAAGAGAAGACAGGAGTCAGTGTCTGCAAAGTGCTCAGAGGTGTCTGCGGCACACAGCACATGCTATTTGTTTATCACGAAGTAGGTCAGAAGCTATCCTCTGGCTAGGGGAGCCACTGGCATCACATGCTTTGCAGGAGGTGGTGGTGGGGTGGGGCGGGGGCCGATGAGAGGCACATTTCTTATTTAGTACTTTGAGTCTCTTGGCTGCACTGGATTCTGAGCTCCATGTCAAAGGCAGGTGGGCATCAGGTTGCCAGTCTCTAAAAGGGTGCATTGGTCACCCTCTTGAAACCTACTCCAAGGCGGACAGCATGGTGGCCACAGGGCTGAGGTCTCCAGAGGGTGACCATGTCGCCTCATCTGCCATGCCCTGCCAGTGTCTCAGTGAGGACAGGCACTTCTGCATCCCAAGATGGGGAGGTCACTTTGTGGGGAACTGTGAGGACACCCTTTCCTTCTCCTGGACCAAGGCCAGTGCCTGGCCTGGACTGTTCTGGAATACCAGGGCCCCTCGTGCTCACCTGACTCCCTGTGATTAGGGTTCACACCTCCCCCAGTGGAGTGCTGCTGATTCATGAGTGTCTTTCCCTCCTGCCACAGAGATCAGCCTGGGTCCTTCTGGAATCTTCCATGGTGACTAGGCAAGCCCCAGCCAGGCACACCACCTCAGCAGAGACCAGGTCAGTCCTGCTTACAGCTGTGTCTTCAACCTGATGGTATCTGCCATGAGGCATTTTGGTCAGGGTCACAGGGGCTTGTGTTGGGTGAGGGGTGCTGCCCATGTCCTGCAGGGTGTGAGCACCCACTTTCCAGGTAGATCTGGGCTTCAGAGCTGGCTGCTGTCCCAGATCTCAGGGGCAGGAGGCCTGAAGGGTGAGGCCTGAAGGGGAGGATTTGAGGTGATGGCTATGTGGCAGGTGTTGGAAGGAGAAGGGCCATGAATGTTGTACCCCTGAGCTCCAGACTCGTGATGAGGGCCACCTGGAGCCTCCACCCAGTGTGAGAAGCTGCAGGTGCACCCAAAGGGTTCCAGAAATGGAGGCACTGAGGCCAGTGGCCATTTGTGTTGCTTGAGACTTTGCTACCAGTGATCCCTGTGCATCCTCCCAGCACAGCGCCCTTGAGCGTGGTGTGGGCAGTGTCAGGGCTCTCCTTGTGCGTGTGCGTGGGGTGCTGCCAGCCTTCAGGGAGAAGTATAATCGTGTGGGCAGCATCCTTTTTGCTGGGACATGGGGAGCCTGGATGCCTCTCTTTCAGCTGCTGAGGCACAGATGGAATGCTGGACTCAGCCTCTAGATTCACCAAATTGCAGATTTGGTCCTAGCTAGGGCCTAGAGTCCTTCTGCCTGTTTGCCTGGGGACAGCTTTCCCAGGACTGTTCCTCCTCATGCTCCCTGACCTCTGACCCTCCACACACAGGAAGCCTCTCTCCTGCTTGGCACTGTGGGCAAGCCTGGGTGGAGCTCAGGCCCTGTGGTCCCAGGGACGAGGGTTCCAATCCCCTCTGTCTTGTGGAGTAGCCTGAATCCTCAGACAAAGACCCGCATTTTCTGGGCTCCCCTATGCTGATGGACAAGGTGGAATGGCGACAGCACCTCACTCACAGCTGCGGCTGGATGGGACTAATACAAAACACAGCAGGTTTCAAGGACATGCCCCCGACTGCTAGCAGTTGATGTGTTATCGCCATACTACCCAGACTATGCTGTTGTTTTTCCTTGTCCCTGCAGAATAACAAAAATCCAGAGCACCGGAAGGAATCCCACTGCTCTTCCAAGCTCATACGCTTTTCGCTGCTTTTCAAGGTCATCACTGAAAGGGAGACTCAGGCACCAGGGTTTTCCCAGCAGTGAAGCGCATGGGTGCAAGGAGGGAGGGCCATACTTACAGGCATCCAACGTGGTCCAGGAGTACCTGGTCCTGGGGATAAAGGGGGCGTGGCACGTGCTGAGCATTCAGAGGGGCTGGTTATGAGAGCTGAGGAAGAATACATATTACTGCAGGGAGCTGTCTCTGGAATGTCCCAAATATTTCAGTGCCAAGTCCTCAGGGGACAGGGCTCACACCCCTTCCCCTCACAGGACCTGTGCCAAAGGGCCTGCACACAGGCAGTGCTGGTGCCAATGTAGCCATATGATTGTACCAGCTTCTTGCTCACACTCCCACCTCAAATCCCTCAGCTCCCTCTTGGGTCCACATTCCTTCTCTAGAAGCAAGTCCTGGGGAGCTCTTTCAGTGAAGGTCTGCTTTTGTCACTCGTGGTTTCTTAGAAAATGTTTCACTTAGCTGCTGTTTCTGAATGGACACGGAACAGATTGAAATCTTATATTGACGGCCATTTCCCCCAAACACCTCAAGTATTCTGTTCTATTGTTTTCTGCCATAATACTGTGGTCATGGCAAATCTATTGGACATTTGTCTTTGATTTCTGGAGGCTTCTTGCTGTTTCTCTTCACTGTTAATGTGCTGCCTAAAATACAGTAAGATATAGGTTTCCACTATGATTCCATGTCTGTGTGGGGCTGCAGGTGTATCTGCAACAATGTGTGGGCACATCCAGATACTGGTAGAACTCTGTGCCTTGCCTTCTTAGTTGATACCTGGTGAGCATCATCCTATACAACTGCTCATATAAGTACCTCACTTTTTCATTTCACAGATGGCTAGGGTTCTCATGACGAGGCGCACAAAAGAGAACAATCCTCCTCTTGAAAGAAAATTGTGTTGCATACATTTTTGACATTATGAAAAAGATTGAAATAAATACCCCTTTCTATAGTAGAGACTCACAGGATATAATCCCACTGAGGTCAAATACCTGTCTACTCAGTAATGTATGGCACAGTGCCTGACACATAAAAAGTCCCAATAAGCATGTGTTAAGTGATCAATGAAAGAGACTACTTAGCCATTTGAAACTGGCCCGCAATCCGACTGATGTCCAGTGTTATACAAGCACCTAAGACCCCTCCTGCCAGGTAGGCAACTCCTCCCGCAAGAAAGCTGAGGAACACTTTGTGGAGACTTGACAGTTGTGGGATGCTCAGTCATCTCTCAGGGCAGCCACAGACAGAAAGCTTCCAGACACCAGCTGTCTGCTTAAATGAGCCACTGAGGGTCCTCGGGATCGAGCAAGGTTCGAGCTAAATTTCTGAAAATCCCCCCACTCCAGCAACTCTACACAATCCAGAACATGTAGAAAGTGCATTTCTGTGCTTGTAAAAGGGCAGGATGTCTTCAGGACCTGGAAGCGAGGCGCAACCAGGAGCAGGGAGGAGGGAGCCCGGAAGCCAGTGCAGAGGCTTGGGGCCAAGCCACTGAGCCTGCTGGTCTGCTGGTCCCACTTCCCCACAGGACAAGAGTAAGATTAGAAATCTCAGCTGGAACCCCATGGAGAGGGAAGGCTTTTAAAAGGAGGCTGAACTTGAAACACCTGTCAGCTGCATGGATTTTATACTGTATTTATTTTTAATCGAGGGATAATTGCTTTCCAGTGTTGTGCTGGCTTCTGCCATACCTCAGCATGAAGCAGCCACAAGCATACAGGGTTCTCTCCCTCTGGAGCCTCCTCCACCCTCTCCCTTCCCTCCCTTCCCCTCTAGGTTGTCACAGAGCCCCATGTGGAGGTGAGACCTTGAAAACACTACACTAACATGGCAAACTGCCCTCAGCACTGTCAGGCGAGCAGCGAGCCTAGCTTTACAAAGTGGAATGAGGACGAAGCCCCGATTCCCCTTTCCCTCCCGAGAACCGAGTCAAGGCCCTCAAGGGGGTTTAAGCTTGACACTAGTCAGCCCCAGCAGAAACCCGGGCTGAGCAGTGAGCACAGAGTGGCTCCAGGACAGGACAGCCCTGGGCAAGAGATGACAGGGCCCCGAACCAGACCCCAGCGGCAGGGAGCACAGAGGGCGCTCTGGTTCCTGGCATCGGGCTTCTTAAAGGCGCTACTACTGCTATCCTGAAAGACCTGAAGAGGCGCAAGACTCATGAGGATCACACAGTAGAAGGTTGTCAGAAAGAGCCAGAGGGAGCCTCACACTGGAAGACACGGGAAATTCCAAGCCAAATAAAGAAAAAAGGGGCCCCTCCATAGACTTGAAAGAGGAAATCTGGAGAAACGGAAATCCAGGAGAGGATCTGGAAAGCAGACAGAAATGCTTAGCTGGAGTTTATCTCCATGATGTCCATGAGCACTACCAAACCAAGGTTCCTTAATGAGGGCCTTAGAGATCAGACGGTCCTCATGGCTTCAGGCAGTACCCATTCTGTGGAAGTGCCATGAGACTCTGCCAGATGAGCAAATTCTCTGAGGCTCGGTTTTCTCACCTGCAAAATGGGAATGAGGGTAGCACTTGCCTCTCAGGGCTGCCATGAAGATCAAGCATCCACATGCGCCAAGCTCTGCAGAATGACATACATTCAGTACAAGGGGACTAGGTTTACATTCCATTCCTGTCCTCACACTTGCTCCACTCATTGCAGAGTAGGGTCACTGAGTGGTGGGAGAAGGATCAGATAGGTTGAGCGCCAGTTGAGCCAGAAAACTGGGCACTTCCCAAAAACCCATCTCACTGTGCCTCAGTGGGCCCACCGAAATGGTAAGTCTACAGAATTCCCATAGAAAGAACTCAGGGCTCAGAGGGAATGAAGGCTGGGCCTGTGTGCTGGGCGAGGGCTCCAGCTTGTGCCTGTGTGACCACAGAGTCTGGAACCTCCTCCCTCCTCCACGAATCTCTGGGTCCCTTTCAACTGTCCTGTATGGTGCAGGAGAAGATCACACTGGCAGCCGCAGGCCTCTTTGGCCACAGATGGACTGGAGTGGTGGTGGGGTGTGCAGCTTTTGTCCTCCTCCAGGGATCTTGGCACCAAACAGACACCCTGGGGGGGCGGTTTACTGGGGACAGGGAGAGTGGAGAGACCCCCCCCAGCTCTCAGTATGGGCAAGGCTGGTGCAACCAGAAACATGACTTCCCACCTTGCTGCCTTGCTCAGCCTGCCTGTGCCTCAGCAGATGAAGTGGGGTGGGGAAGGTGGGAGAGTGGAGAGACCCCACCTCCCCTCATCCTGCCTCTGGGCCCACTTTCTACCTGAGGTGTCACCTGGCCCTAGATGGGATGGGACAGACTGCCTGCTCCTGCCAACAAGGGGATCCCAGTTGGCTCTCAGTGGTTCAAAGCCTCTTCCGGCCTGGAGATCAGCGTGGTCCCTCTGCTGTGGGTCACTGTGGGTCACTGTGAGAGGGTAGTGAGCACTTCAGACTGGCTCTACTGAAGAGAGTGCAAGGTAGCCCCACATCCTTCTTCTAGAGGCTTCTCTATGGTTGGCCTGCCTCGTGCCAGAGGGGTTCACCATCCCTCCTGCTCTCAGATGAGTATCATTGACCCTGATGTCCAGGTTGGCTTTTGGCAGCATCTCTTCTAGGAAACCTGACTGCCGACCTGCCTTTTCAGGCCTGGGCTGGGCACTTCAGCCACAATCGCAGAGGACCAACACTGCCAGGGTGAGCCCAAGAGGCTAGGTAGACAGATAACAACCCAGCTTGAAGGCAAGTCCATGCCAGACCACTGAAGGCTAAGGGGACGGCACTTGAAATGGTGGCCATCAGGACAAGGCACACCCAAGTTGTCAGCTCTTGCATGGGAGCAGAGTTTAGCACAGGCAGTATAAAGAGTGGACAAGGAGGCAGAGGGTGTGGTGTGAGGCCCGTCACTCGGATGGCCACACGAGGGGCCTGGGGCTAGTGCTGGGGTGACTGGGGTCAAAGACCCTCAGACAGCGCCCCTTGCTAGAGAAAGAGCTGGTGGGACTGGGCATGTGCCCAGAACCTGCCACCAAGGTTCATCCCCAGCACTGCCCTGGCCTTTCTGCACAGGCCAGCAAGCCTGACCCACGGGGGCCTGTGCTGTTCCATGAGTGCAGGGTGCTGGCTGCACAGTGCTGTGACTCAAAAGGCAGGGGATAGGAGAAAAGATGGGTGGCTGGGCTCGGGCAGAGGGGCTTGTAGCATGAGTGGCCTGACAGTGTGCTGACAGGACTACTGGATGGCCCGGAAGGTGAAGAGGGGGAGGGTAGAGGGCATCAGTATGAAGCGGTAGATCATCTTTATGTCCTCTTGCGCCAGTGTCTCCACCAGGAAGTTCTTCAGCACCTAGGACAGAGGTAGGGTTCCGCCTGGCCCAGCCTGCCCTGCCATCCAGGGCCCTAAGGCTGGGCGCCCCAGGACAAAGCCACGGGGCCTCAGCCAGGCTGCCCACCCATGTCCCTTGCAGCCCACTCACATGGTGCAGAAGAAGCAGCATCTCCACCTCAGCCACGCGCCGCCCCAGGCACTGGCGCATGCCAAAGCCAAAGGCCAGGTGCGGGAACCTGCTTCCAGAGCCCCGGTGGTCCAGCCAGCGTTGGGGGTGATAGTTCTCGGGCCTGGCGAACACGGCGGGGTTCCGACCCAGGGAATAGAGTAGGACCTTCACCAGCGTCTGCAGGCAGCGGGAAGGGGCTGATGTCAGCTGGCCCCTGGGTGAAGGTTGGCGGGGCTCCTGGGCCACACTCACCCCAGCCGGGATGTGGTAGTTCTGCAGCACCAGGTCCGAGCTCACTTGCCTCTCCAAGGTGATACCCACGGGGTAGAGCCTGTGCACAGGGGCATCCAG
>SJYC01023433.1:0-80693 GCA_006408675.1 Madoqua kirkii
ACTGACACCCTGACGTTCCGCTCCCTGCTCTACAGCAACGGGCCGCAGTGGCGTTTGGACCGACTGCGGCTGAACCCAGACGTGCTCTCGCTGCCAGCCCTGCAGAAGTACACGCCCTTGGTGGATGGTGTGGCCAGGGACTTCTCCCAGACCCTGAAGGCGAGGGTGCTACAGAATGCTCGGGGCAGTCTGACCCTGGACATTGCACCCAGCGTCTTCCGCTACACCATCGAAGGTGTGGTCTGGGGAGGCGGGCGCACCTCAGGGTTGGGGGGAGCTGGCCCTGAGGCCCGGGCTGCCCAGGGCTCAGGAACCCCTTCTCCCGCAGCCAGCACCTTAGTCCTTTACGGAGAGCGGCTTGGCCTTTTGACCCAGCAACCAAACCCTGACAGCCTGAACTTTATCCACGCTCTGGAGGCCATGTTCAAGTCCACCGTGCAGCTCATGTTTGTGCCCAGGCGCCTGTCACGGTGGACGAGCACCAGCATGTGGAGGGAGCATTTTGAGGCCTGGGACTACATCTTCCAGTATGGTGAGGCCTGAGCCCAGGCAGTGCAGTGACTAGGGCCCCCGGGGTCCCCTGCACTCACCACAGTCACGGAAGGATTGAGGTCCCGAGAAGGGCTTGTGGCTGCGTTATGGTCCCAGACACCGTCGGCAGTGATGCTGGCCTGGGCGGGCCTGAGAACTGGGGCAGGACGTGGAGACTTGGGGGCATGTGGGGTAAAGGGCAGGAGGATGACAAAGAGCAGTGCTTCCCAGCGCCAGACCCAGGGCTTCTGTCGCTGTGCATCCTGCAGCCAACAGAGCCATCCAGAGAATCTACCAGGAGCTGGCCCTCGGCCACCCGTGGCACTACAGCGGCATCGTGGCAGAGCTGCTGATGCGAGCAGACATGACCCTGGATACCATCAAGGCCAACACGATCGACCTCACTGCTGGGAGTGTGGACACGGTCAGGCCAGCACCCAGCCCTTCCCATAGACCAGGGAGCTCTCCTGCCTCCAGGCGGCCTCCACCCACGGCAAATGTCTCCTTTTCGCCCTTCCATAGTCTATGCCTCCAGTTTCCCAAAGGGAAGGCATGTGTGGTGACCACATGGGAAACCAGGCTCCAGACAGAGTCTAGAGTGGCTGGAGGCTGTGTACCTGCAGGATCAGAGGTCGCCGGGGTCCTGCGGGAGGGGAAGGGCCGAGGTCCGGGTGCAGGGTCACACTAGAGACCTGTTCCAGGGACAGAGACGATCCTTTGGAGGTGACAGGCTAATGGGAAGGGCAGCAAGAGGCTCCAGCATGTGTGGGAGAGAGCAGGTGGCAGGGAAGCCAGCCCAGGGGGCGGGCCAGGCCCAGGGTGTGCAGTGCAGCTGAAGCGTCCTGCCTCTAGACCGAGCCTCCCTCTGCCAGCATCTCTGAGGGCCAGGCACCCAGGCCCTGAGCAGAGGCGCAGGCTCGTGGTGGAGACACTTCCTGAGCCGGGGCTGTGATGCAGCCATAAGGTGAGAGAAGGCGGGGCAGGCATGTGCCTGCTCTGGGAAGGCTTCCTGGAGAAGGAGGGCTTTCACTGAAATTGGAGGGACCACACAAAGAGGAGGCCCGGAGGGCAGCAGGCCAGGCCCTGTAAGAGCTGGCAGTGAGGAAAGGCCATGAGGCTGAGTGGAGGGAACGGGGCAAGTGGACAGAGGAGGGCAGACAGGGTCTGGGACCCTGTCAGGAAGGGCCTTGCACACTTGTATCCCAGGCTAGAGGAAGCCAGTGTGGGGAGTGTCTCGCTCAGGCATCCGGTCCCTCACGGGCCACAGGGCAGAGTGCAGCATGGACTACAGCTCAGGGAGCCGCGGGGAGGCCGGATCTGCCCGGCAGGGGATGCCAGGGCCAGGTTACCTTGGGGATGACATTTAGGAGATCCTGAGCTGCCCAGGTCTCCAGCTGGTGAGCAGGCACCGCTCTTTGCACAGGGAAATGATCCAGCAGGAGGAAACAGTTGGGAGTCTGATGGGCAGTTTCCTGTAAGGACCCTGTGAACGGACTTGCCTCTACATGCCCAGATGGAGCTCAGCTTCTCAACTCTCCCCACTGAGTAGATGCCATGAGTGAGCCCCTCTTGGACCTAGAGGAGGAAGAGAACCTCAGGTTCTGAGGTGGCCACAGGAGGCCTGTGTCTCAGTGATGTTGGGGACGCCTCTCCTGAGGGGTTCAAGGAAATCGGACGAGCTGGTTTTAGAATCTCCAGGACTCCAGGTCTGGGCTTTGTGGTCTCCGAGCGTGTAGGTCCCCTGCCCCAGGGGACCACCATCTTTCTGGGAGGGGCTCGGGAGTGGAGGGGCACAGGTCTGAGCCCTGGCTCTCTGTGCCCTCTGCAGACAGCCTTCCCCTTGCTGATGACTCTCTTTGAGCTGGCTCGGAACCCGGAGGTGTAGCAGGCCCTGCACCTGGAGAGCCTGGTGGCTGAAGCCCGGATCTCAGAAATTCCCCAGAGAGCCACCACGGAGCTGCCTTTGTTGCGGGCGGCCCTCAAGGAGACCTTGAGGTAGGCGAAGTGGACCTGGACTGCCCTGCGGCCCTGGCCCCGTGTCTGCAAGCCCTCTTGTTGGGCTTGACGACCACAACTGGGGCTGACAGCTCCTTTGCCCAGGGGTGCACCCCCCTGTACCTCCTCTTCTTCTCCTTGGAGGGAGGTTGGTGCTTCTTCCTCCAGGATCCCACCTCAGCGTTCCGGGGTCCTCGTCAGTCACGTCCTCGCTGGCCTGGGGAGCTTTGGCTAACTCGGGAGATGAAAGGAAGGAGCACCTCAGGATCTGCGCTTCCCAGTGCCAGGAGTGCCATGTGAGGGCCCAGGGCTGGGAGGGACCTACGTTCAGGCTGTGTGCACTGGGCTAGAAAGGCTGCAGAGGGTGTTTGGGACCCGGCCACAGCTGAGGACCCTGCAGGATGCCCCTGTGCACAGGCTCTACCCCGTGGGTATCACCTTGGAGTGGCAAGTGAACTGGACCTGGTGTGTAGAACTACCACATCCCGGCTGGGGTGAGTGAGGCCCAGGAGCCCCACCAACCTTCACCCAGGGGCCAGCTGACATCAGCCCCTTTCCGCTGCCTGCAGATGCTGGTGAAGGTCCTACTCTATTCCCTGGGCTGAAACCCCGCCGTGTTCGCCAGGCCCGAGAGCTATCACCCCCAACGCTGGCTGGACCACCGGGGCTCTGGAAGCAGGTTCCCGCACCTGGCCTTTGGCTTTGGAGTGCACCAGAGTGCATGTGTGCTCTGAAAATTCCATGTTCGTCTGTGGAGAAAGTGCCAAGTTCATTCTGAAATTCACATTGAATGCAAGGAACTTAGATAGCCAGTGTAATCCTAAAAAAGAATGACAAGGCAGGAGGATTCACCGTTGCCGATTTCTAAGCTTACTGTATAGCAAAGTGTTCAAGACACGATGGTACTGGCACAAGGACAGACAGACCAATGGACTTGAACTGAGCATCCAGAAATGAAATGATATGTCTGTGTTTACTTGAGTTTTTACAGAGGGGCTAAGGCCATTCAACAGGGAGCATGTGTTTTTGAAGAATGTTGCTGGGACAACTTTCTAGCCACGTGGGAAAAAAGAAGTTGGACCTTTATCTCATTCAGACAAGAACTGACTCAAATGCCAAAGACTTAATCATAAGAGCTAACAGTGTAAAAGCCTCAGAAGAATACATGAAGCAAATTCTTCATGATCCTTGATTTGGCGAGATTCTTCAATTGGCAGTGAGTGCTGTTACAAATGTGAATCTGATGCACTGCTTTATCTCAGTCATTTCAATTCAGGGTGATTTACAGGAGTAGGAGGAGGAAGAGAGCAATGATGGTCTGAGTTTCTCTTCTGTCAACACCTTTTTATGACACTGACCTTGGGAGCACGGAGTGTGACAGCAGTCGCCTGGACTTCTGTACCTGCCACTTCAAGGCAGTCAGAAGCTGGCCTTAGGGCCCTCAGCCTCCTTAGTAGGCAGCATCTGGAGAAACGTTCCGTCGCTCTTAGGAAGCCAGGCGCCACAGTGGGAGACGGCTCGAGTCCTGCAGAAGGTGTCTGACGGCACCAGGCAGGGCGATGCAGTCCCCATGGCAGCTCTGCCTGTCCTCCTTCCCCTGCATCACCAAGCACCCTCAACTTCCGCCGTCCCCACCTGAACACTGGGAACGTGCAGGCTCGGGTGCCTCAGGGGCATGTGCTGTGAGCAAACTCGGGGCCACTCTTTAGGTGGGCATGCAGACCAGGCCCTGTGATGCTTTTTCTGTTACTAAAATCCTCCGCCTCTGCTCCCTAAAGTGGCAAGTGGTTGTGTGAGGTGACACCTACCGAGGGGAAGAAAGATCAGATGTTAAAACCACAAAGAAATCTCTGAGTCCACAGAACCTGAACAATTCTGGTGTTTTATTTCTCTCTAGAAACAATTTGTAAATGCGGAACTCATCAACTGGGGGCTCTAGGGGTCAGTGTCTTTGGCTCACAAGACAGTAAAGGACAGCTAAGTTGTGAGAGCTGGGGAGATGGTCAGCCCCTCCAAAGGAGGCTTGTCACATCAGTGTGTTACTGACTAGGATGAAGACAATGCTTAGGAATAAAGTTGAGTGCACCAATTGTGCATTTGCTTCGATATCCTCTTCAAGTGTATAATCTACTGGGATGTCTCTCTCCAGATTAGTAGGTCCCCCGAAATTGCACATGTTCCCACCACAACACTGAACCCAATAGAAACTGTTAAATCTATGAATCGTCTTTCTCCTGGGGGTTTCCGGAGGCTCTTCGGCTCTATACACAAATGTACAGTTATATGTACAGTTTTTGTAAACTATCATTTCCCGAGAATTCAAACCTAAAAAGAAATAGAAATGAAAATCACTTATTTCATGCTTTCAACACCCAAATATCAAAGCACAGTTATCTTCACTAGCTCCATCCCTAAATATTGTTGTTATTCTGTCGTGCAGTCATATCGGATTTTTTCGACACCGTGAAGACAGCACGCCAGGCTTCCCTGTCCTTTATTATCTCTTGAAGTTCACTCAAACACATGTCCCCTGATGACGCCATTCAACCATCTCATCCTCTGTATCCCCTTTCTCCTCCTGCCTTCAGCCTTTCCAAGCTTCAGGGTCTTTTACAATAAACCGACTCTGCATCAGGTGGCCAAAGTACTCGAGCTTCAGGGACTCTCAGGATCTTCTGTAACACCACAGTTCAAAAGCATCAATTCTCTGGTGCCCAGCGTTCTTTATGGTCCAGCTCTCACATCCATATATGACGACTGGAAAAACCATAGCCTTGACTATACGGACTTTTGTGGCTAAAGTGATGCCTCTGCTTTTTACTATGCTGTTTTAGATGTGTCGCACCTTTTTTTCCAAGGAGCAAGCATCTTTTAATTTCATGGCTGCAGTCACCATTCTCAGTGATTTTGGATCCCAACAAAATAAAATCTGCACTGTTTTCAATTTTCCCCCCATCTATTTGCAATGAAGTGATGGGACTGCAGGCCATAATCATTTTTTGAATGCTGAGTTCTAAGCCAGCCTTTTCACTCTTCTCTTTCATCTTCATCAAGACTCTTTAGTTTCTCCTCACTTCCTGCCATTAGGGTGGTACCATCTGCATATCTGAGGTTGCTGATATTTCTCCTGGCGATGTTGATTCCAGTTTGTGATTCATCCAGCCTGGAGGTTTGCATGATGTAATCTTTGAATACATTAAATAAGCAGGGTGACAATATACAGCCACGATGTACTCCTTTCCCAATTTTGAACCAGTTTGTTGTTACATCTGGTTCTAACTGCTGCTTCTTGACCAGCATACAGGTTTCTCAGGAGGCAGGTAAAGTGGTCTGGTATTTCCATCTCTTTAAGGTTTTTCCATAGTTTGTTGTGATCCATGCAGTCAACTGCTTTGGTGTAGTCAATTATGCAGAAGTAGATGGTTTTCTGGAACTCTTTTGCTGTTTCGATGATCCAACAGATGTCGGCAATTTGATCTCTGGTTCCTCTGCCTTTTCTAAATACACCTTGTATATCTGGAAGTTCTGGGTTTCTGTAATGTTGAAGCCTAGCTTGAAGGATTTTCAGCATCAACCTGCTAGCATGTGAAATGAATGAAATAGTGCAACAATTTGAACATTCTTTGTTTGGTGTTGCCCTTCTTTGGGACTGGACTGAAAACTGACCTTTTCTAGTCCTGTGGCCACTGCTGAGTTTTCTAAATTTGCTGGTATATTGAGTGTAGCACTTCAACAGCATCATCTTGTAGGATTTGAAACAGCTTAGCTGGAATTCCATCACTTCCGCTAGCTTTGCTCTTAGTAATGGTTGCAAAGGCCCACTTGATCACACTCTTGATGTCTGGCTCGAAGTAAGTGACCATGCCATTGTAGTTATCTGGGTTATTAAGACCTTTTCTGTATAGTTCCTCTGTGTATTCTTGGTGCCTCTTCTTTGTCTCTTCTGCTTCTCTTAGCTCCTTGCCATTTCTGTCCTTTATTGAGCCCATCTTTGCCTGCAATGTTCCCTTGGTATCTCTAGTTTTCTTGAGGAGATCTCTAGTATTTCCCATTCTATTGATTTCCTCTATTTCTCTGCATTGTTCACTTAAGAAGGGTTTCTTATCTCTCTTTGCTGTTCTCTGGAACTCTGCATTCAGGTGGATACATCTTTCTCTTTCTCCTTTGTCTTTCACTTCTCTTCTCTGTTATTTGCAAGGCCTCCTCAGACAACCATTTTGCCTTCTAGCATTTGTTTTTCTTGGGGATTGTTCACCACCACCTGTACAATGTTATGAACGTCCATCCATAGTTTTCAGGGACTCGGTCTTTCAGATCTAATCCCTTGAATCTATCTGTCACTTCGCTGCACAAATTATTTTATTTAGCTCACACCAGAATGGCCTAGTGGGTTCCCCTAGTTTCTACAATTTAAGTCTGAATTTTCCAATAACAAGTTCATGATCTGAGTCACAGTAAGCTCTGGGTCTTGTTTTTACTGTTGTATAGAGCTTCTCCAACTTTGCCTGCAAAGAATATAATCAGTCAGATTTTGGTATTGATCATCTGGTGATATCCACGTGTGGACTCACCTCTTGTGTTGTTGAAAGAGGGTCTTTGCTGTGACCAGTGCATTCTCTTGGTGAAACTCTGTTAGCCTTTGCCCTGCTTCGTTTTGTACTCCAAGGACAAAGTTGTCCATAATTCCATGCATCTCTTGACTTCTTACTTTTGCATTCCATTCCCCATGATGAAAAGGACATCTTTTTGTGTGTGTGTTAGTTCTAGAAGGTCTTGTGGGGCTTCCCAGATGACACTAGTGGTCAAGAACCTGCCTGCCAATGCAAGGATGTAAGGGATCTGAGTCTGATCCCTGGATCAGTAAGATCCCCAGAGGAGGGCCCGTCAACCCATTCCAGTATTCTTGCCTCAATAATCCCATGAACAGAGGAGCCTGGCGGACTACAGTCCACAGAATTGCAGAGTCAGGCACAACTGAAGCAACTAGCACGCACACATGCTAGAAGGTCTTGTAGGTTTTCACAAAACCATTCCACTTCAGCTTGTTTGGCATTAGTGGCTGGGACATAGACTTGGATTACTGTGATGTTGAATGGTTTGTCTTGGAAACAAACCAAGATCATTCTGTCACTTTTCAGACTGCCCCCAAGTACTGCATTTCAGACTCTTTTGTTGACTATTAGGGCACTCCATTTCCTCTAACAGATTCTTGCCCACGGTAGTAGATATAATGGTCATCTTAATTAAATCCTCCCATTCCCATCCACTTTAGTTCACCGATTCCTAAAATGTCAATGCTTTTAGTTCACTGGTTCCTAAAATGTCAGTGTTCACTCTTGCCACCTCCTGTTGGACAACATCCAATTTATCTTGATTCATGGACCTAAACTTCCAGGTTCCTATGCAATAGTGTTCTTTACAGCATCAGACTTTCGCCACCAAACATTTCCAACTGAGGGTTGTTTCTGCTTTGGCTCAGCCTCTTCTTTCTTTCTGGAGCTATTTCTCTGCTCTTCCCAGTAGGATATTGGATACTAACCTAGGAGGTTCATCCTTCAGTATCATTTGCCTTTCTATACGGTTCATGGGGTTCTCAAGGCAAGAATGGTGCAGTGGTTTGCCATTCCATTCCCCAGGGGACCACATTTTCGTAGAGCTCTCCACCATGACCCATCTGCCTTGGGTGGCCCTGCACTGCATGGCTCATAGTTTCACTGAAATACACAAGGCTGTGATCCATGTGATCTTTTTGATTAGTTTTCTGTGATTGTGGTTTTCATTCTGTCTGGCCTCTGATGGATGAGGATGAGAGGCTTGTGCAAGCTTCTTGATGGGAAGGACTGGCTGTGTGGAAAACCGGGTCTTGCTCTGGTGGGCAGCGCCTTGCTCAGTAAACCTTTAATCCAATTTTCTGCTGATGGGTGGGGCGGTGCTCCCTAGCTGTTGTTTCACCTAAGGCAGCCCAGTCCTGGACTCTGTAGTGTCTATGACAGGCTGCAGGCTCTATGGTCAGGCTAATGGTGACCTCCTCCAAGAGGATTTATGCCAACATGCTACACCTCCCAGGACTGCTGCGGCCTGTGCCCCTGACCCCGCAGCAGGCCACTGTCACCCCATACCTCCGCCAGAGACTCTCAAACATTCACAAGCAAGTCTGCCTTGGTCTCTTGTGGGGTCACTGCTCCTTTCACATGAGTCCTGGTGCCCACAAAATTTTATTTGTACAGTTCAGTTGCTCAGTCATGTTTGACTCTTTGCAACCCCATGGACAGCAGCATGTCACGCTTCTCTGTCCATAACCACCTCCCAGAGTTTACTCCAACTCATGTCCATTGAGTTGGTGATTATGATCAGATTGACTAGTTTTCTGTGTTATTCAGCCTAAAGTAAATGATGGAGTGGGTCACTGGTGATATTGATATCTTATAAGAAATTAATCATTTAACTTGGAAAATTTTGGAATCTGAAGCATCATATAAAAATAGCCCTACACCATATAAAAACAGCTTCTGGGTAAGAGGAAATAGGCCAATAATTACCATGTGCTATACATTCACTGTGCAAGGCTGTTTGTTAGACTCTTCATGGATGTGCTCTGATTTAATCTCCACACCTCTATAAAAGAGATATTATCCTCACTTACCTGCTTGAGAAATTAGAAAGTTTGTGTAACTTGCTCAGGAAAAGTCATTTTTAGTTTCAGTAAGCGTTTTTACACAATCATGGTCAGGAGGCATGCTTAAAGTTGGCGGCAGAAAATGAACTTTAATCTTCTGCTCACCTAGGAAGGGGAAGAGAAATTACTTGCTGCCTCCAAGAAACTCCTACTATTCAGTCTATGATGTACCGACAAAATTCTAGAGACTAATTAGACTAAGATCAGTTCTTTCCTACAAACTAACCTGTCTGTTTGTTGGCTGTGATGTTGTTCCTCACAATTTTCAGGAAGTCTGGAGGAATTTGGGACATCCTAAGTGATATGAACAGGGTACTGGTTGGCAAATATTTTACTGTCAATATTAAAAAAAAAGTCCCTGGGAGCTTCCCTGGTGGCTCAGTGGCAAGTATCCATCTGCCAGTGCAGGAGACACGGGTTTGATCCCTGATCTGGGAAGATCCCACATGGCTCAGAGTAACTAAGCCCTTGATCCACAACTTCTGAGCCTGTGCTCTAGAGCCTGGGAACTGCAACTGCAGAGCCCGCATTCCTAGAGCTCACGTCCCCAAGAGAAGCCACCTCCACGAGAATCCCACACACTGCAGCTAGAGAAAAGCCCAGCCTGCGCAGCAACAGCACAGGCAAAAAAGAAAAATAGACGAATAATCTTAAAAAAGAAAGAAAGCCCCATTTGGGTTAATCTCTTTCCTAGTCTTCAGCATCTGTATTGAGTCATTAAAATGAAGAGGAAGAAAATGGTCTGAAGAGGTGTAGTGGAAAGAAACAGTGACTATAAACTGCAGCCAAGAAGTGACTAAAAAGCACTTTGTTACAAGCGCAATGGTAAACAAGTGTGGAAAGCACCAATCTACTTCAAACGAGACACCAATATGCAGTCAGTGACTCCCAGATGAACTCGACTTAGGTTAGAATGTGAACAGCCTGAGGTTTCCACTGTAGTACTTACCTGTAATTATAATTTTGGATTTTTTTTTTTTACATAAAAGGAAATACGTTAAAGCGATGCTGCAATAATACATTGTTTTCATGAGTTCTGTCTATGACAGGAGACATGAGGGTGTGAAGAGGATATGCTTCCATCAAAGCTTTAAATGAAAATATGTTTTGTGTCCCCACACATCAAATAGATACAATGATCTGGGACTTTTGATGCATATGTGAATTACTCAAAATCTGGCACTGGCAGATTTCAAAAGTAAAAGAGCAACAGCTTGACAAACCTAGCAAAGATGGGATCTGTGAGTCCAGCTGGGTGGTGTGTTCCGTGATGAAAAAGTGTGTTTGGCTGACCTTCTCCAGGACACCCTTCACTCTGGAAACTCCTTTGGTAGGAACAGCCTTCCCAAGGCCTCTGGCAAACTCCTGCTCATCCTTCAAGATGTATTTCCAGTGTTACCTCCGCTATGAAGCATTCTGCAGCCTCAAGGCAAAGGTTTGTGATCTCTTAGCGGGTTCCTTTGGTCCCGTGTAAGGGTGCCTCTCCCACACTCTAGCACACTGTCTTAGTATCGAGTGGTCTGCCTCCAGCATGTCATTCTACTGCTCTCAGGGCTGATTCTAGTGAGCTGAAGGATTAGACACACAACCTGCTCCCCATTCAACATCCAAGAAAACGGCACGCACACTTAGTACAGCTCAAAGAAGTAGCTTACAAATAAATGCCTGCTCATGTGTGTATTGTCCACTAGGCTGTGAGTTCCTTGAGCCTAAGTTTTAGTATTCACTCAATTTTACTATAATCTGTGCTTATATAGTATAGATTACATGTGCCTCATACATAAATGTATGTTCATGTAATAAACAGCGATGAAAATAATACAACCAGTCTCCTTTTCTAAAAATGCCGTTGCTCAAGTCTCTATTTTCCAGAATCTATCCAGATTTGTTAAGTGTGTTTATATTTATAGTTACTGTAATTGAGGTAGCTTCCAATTTTTTGAGGAATTTGAATGTCCAGCCCTGAGCTCCAGGCACACAGAAGCAACTTCTGTGTTGACTCTCCACTTGTATTTCTAACAGGCATCTCAGACTGTCACAGCCAAAACAGAACTGGGGGTTTCACCCTCACCCCACCCTGGAGTGATCCTCCTCACTCTTCCCATCTCAGTACCTCCAGTAGGTATCTTGTATCACCTTTGTCCAGGCCATCATCGTCTTAGCCCAACAACTTCCACCTAGTCTCCCTGTTCCCATCCTTGTCTCCTTAATACACAGCAACAGTTAGTTACAGTGCCCTTAAAGGAGTACTCTGGAGAAGGCAATGGCACTCCACTCCAGTGTTCTTGCCTGGAAAATCCCATGGACAGAGGAGCCTGGTGGGCTGCAGTCCATGGGGTCGCTAAGAGTCAGACACGGCTGAGCAACTTCACTTTCACTTCTCACTTTCATGCATTGGAGAAGGAAATGGCAATCTACTCCAGTGTTCTTGCCTGGAGAATCCCAGGGACTGGGGAGCCTGGTGGGCTGCCGTCTATGGGGTCACACAGAGTCGGACACGACTGAAGCGACTTAGCAGCAGCAGCAGCAGTAGCTAAAGGAGTACTCACATCGTGTTACTCACAGCCTAAAGCCTCCAATGGTTTCTCAAGATGCTTAGAACAAAATCCAAGCTCCTTGTCAGGGGTTCCAATTTTCTACATGACCTGTGGCCTGCCTGCCTCTCTGGTCTCATTTCTGACCTCTCCACCATATCCATGGGGCCCAAACCCATCTCTGCCTCAGGAACCTGCCAGGCTGTTCTCCTCTGAGAACTCTGAATTCCCCCTCATTGTCCCTGGGGACTGCCACGTCTTTTCCTGGTTGCTCTGTCTAATCACCCCAGTCTCAGCTTAGGCACTGGTCTTCCCTGGCCAACTCGCTAAAGCAGATCTATCTCCAAGTGCTCTCTAGAATATGGAAAATTATTTTGTTTATTGCCTATTTCCCTTGCCCACATCCAGAACACAGTCTCTATGAGAACAGGGACTTGTCTATCTCATTCACTGCTATATTCCCAGTTTCTAGAATGGAACACATGCTTACTTGTGGAAAAAAGAGCGAGAAATTCTGGAAGAAAAAAAAAAAAACCCACAAGGCCAATGAGAAATCTGAATTTTAGTAGAGTCATCGGGAAGCGGCTGTTCTGTAGACACATGATGGTTTCTTTGTTGTCAGCCAGAGGAGTGAGGACTACACACAAAGAACAGGCCAGTGACAAATGTGCAACAGTTTGCTCTGACGACATGCCCCACACGGAAGTGTGTCAGTGTGCTGGCAGAACAGATGTTCTCCAAACTTCCTGAAGGGCCAGCACAGCTGTGGGGGACACGTGGCTCACTCAAAAGAGAGTGGGCCGGACTCTCACCTCACAGGATAGACTCACACAGCCTGAAAGCCCTGTAGCAGACACAAAACACGCTGTGCCGAAGAGACAGCCTGACCGTTCTGTACAATGGAAAGAGCCTGAAGAAGTGATCTGTTTTAAGAATTAGGAAGTGTGATTCTATCCCGCCCCAAAGCTGGGTCACTGTGACTAATTAGCTCCCACTTTGGATACATATGTTTACCTCTGGTTTCCCTAATTATGACCTCCTGATACTGATATCATACCCTCAACCTCTTTGAGATGCAGTTAAAATGGTGCTTACGTACCAAATAAACTTCAAAGGCCATCCTACAATGAATTTCATTGCTTTGGGACATTTTAATGTCCAATACAAAATGTAACACAATCAGTATAATGAAAATGTGATAACTGCTCATCACTGTAGAATTACTGGAGCCCCTAGCATGGTACTAACCATAGCTCATGTGGCTGTAACTTCTTGCAGAATGATCCAGCCTCTTCTTCAGAAGCACATACTGCTGCTAAGTCACTTCAGTCGTGTCCGACTCTGTGCGACCCCATAGATGGCAGCCCACCAGGCTCCCCCGTCCCTGGGATTCTCCAGGCAAGAATACTGGAGTGGGTTGCCATTTCCTTCTCCAACACATGCATGCATGCTAAGTCGCTTCAATTGTGTCCAAGTCTATGCAATCCTATGGACAGCAGCCCACCAGGCTCCTCTGACCACAGGATTCTCTAGACAAGAATACTGGCTGCTGCTGCTGCTAAGTCACTTCAGTCGTGTCTGACTCTGTGCGAACCCATAGAGGGCAGCCCACCAGGCTCCGCCATCCCTGTGATTCTCTAGGCAAGAATACTGGAGTGGGTTGCCATTTCCTTCTCCACAGAAACACATGGTGTACTCTTAATTGAGAATTTAGAAGACTGACTACTCTCTCCCTCTGTCATCATCTACCTCATTAAAGATATCTAATTTTTTGCTTTCTGGTCATTTCTAAGGGGATCAGAAGTGCTTATCCTGCTTCTGGTTGAATCCTTAATTTGCTGTGCTGTGGAGGAAGCATGGGGGCTTTGAAATCATGCACACTGGGTGACCTGGACCAGTTAGGACACTTCTGCCACCTATGGTTTCCTCTTATGTGTGATGTTCCTGTCTTGGGCCCATCTATGGTCAGCAAGTCAGTTTGGCCATCACCTCCCACAAGCAGGAAATGCTTCTCTGTGGTTTCTTGTATCACACATCACACCTACTAGTTACAGGGGCTGTGACGGAAGAGATCCACTCCAAAGTTCTGTGATGAGGTTACTAGAGCAGGGGACTGTGACCAAGAGTGGAATGAAGGGCAACAGCCCACTGAGCTACGTTTTGAGATGAGATAGTTAGGAATAGTCTGGAATTTAAAAAATGTGCCACTTTCTGGCTATGTGGTATCAGATGACTAACAACTTCTATAGTCCCCATTTCTGAAAATGACAAAAAATATAGCACTTACCTGTAGGCTGCTGAAAGGATTAAATTAGGTAATACAGGTGAAGGGTTTAGCATAGTCCCTGGCATTTGTTAAGTGTGTCAATAAATCTTAGCTTTCACCTTAGCAGTATGGAGAATTTGAATTTCCAGATACCATTTACTGATAAATGGTGATTAAATGCATCATTAGTTGTAGTTTGATAACTTGGTTAGAAGGATTTGGTCAAGAAAGTCCAAGGCTCTTCTTGTGCAGCATTTCCAGTATTCCTGGAAGGGAAAGAAGTACGTCAAGGCTGTATTTTCACCCTGCTTATTTAACAATGGTACCCTACTCCAGTACTCTTGCCTGGAAAATCCCATGGACGGAGGAGCCTGGTAGGCTGCAGTCCATGGGGTCGCTAAGAGTCGGGCACGACTGAGCGACTTCACTTTCACTTTTCACTTTCATGCATTGGAGAAGGAAATGGCAACCCACTCCAATGTTCTTGCCTGGAGAATCCCAGGGACTGGGGAGCCTGGTGGGCTGCCTGCTATGGGATCAAACAGAGTCGGACACGACTGAAGCAGTTTAGCAGCAGCAGCAGCAGCAGCAGCAGCGTATATCATGCAAAATGCCAGGCTAGATGAAACACAAGCTGGAATCAAGATTTCCAGGAGAAATATCAATAACCTCAGATATGCAGATGACACCACTCTTATGGCAGAAAACAAAGAAAAACTAAAGAGCTTCTTGATGAAAGTGAAAGGGGAGAGTGAAAAATTTGGCTTAGAACTCAACATTCAGAAAACTAAGATCATGCCATCTGGTCCCATCGCTTCATGGCAAATAGATGGGGAAACAATGGAAATAGTGACAGACTTTATTTTGGGAGGCTCCAAAATCACTGCAGACAGTGACTTCAGTCATAAAATTAAAAGACGGTTGCTTCTTAGAAGAAAAGCTATGACCAACCTAGATGGCATATTAAGAAGCAGAGATATTACTTTGTCAACAAAGGTCCATCTAGTCAAGGCTACGGTTTTTCCAGTAGTCATGTACAGATGTGAGAGTTGGACTATGAAGAAAACAGAGCACTGAAGAATTGATGCTTTTGAACTGTGGTGTTGGAGAAGACTCTTGAGAGTCCCTTGGAGATCAAAGAGATCCAATCAGTCCATCCTAAAGGAAATCATTCCTGAATATTCACTGGAAGGACTGATGCTAAAGCTGAAGCTCCAATACTTTGGTCACCTGATGAAAAGAACTGACTCATTCAAAAAGACCCTGATGCTGGGAAAGATGGAAGGCAGGAGAAGACAAGAGAGGAAGAGATGGTTGGATGGCATCACTGACTTGATGGACATGAGTTTGAGCAAGCTTCAGGAGTTGGTGATGGACAGAGAAGCCTGGAATCCATGGGGTTGCAAAGAGTCAGATATGACTGAGTGACTGAACTGAACTGAACTGGAAGGGTTAGGGGAGGGAGACAGAGTGCCAGCAGAGATGTTTTTTCACAAAACCAGTTACCTGGGAGTCCAAGGCCTAGGTGCCCTGGCATAGTTACTATATGAAAAAGTAATGACAGAAATACGCAGTTCATATGATAACCGTGAGTATTAACTGAGATCAATTATTTGAAACTACCTATAGTCTAGGAAGTCATATTCTTTTCCTCTTTACATGGTTTGGAAAATGCTTAAATCCTTTAACTGGTAACTTACAGAATTTTCTTTACAATCAAAAATCTAAACAGATTGTTTCTTTCCATGATAAATTCTTGGCCTGTTATGTGTTTACTAAACATTTTTTTCTAATAATTTTCCCTTCCTTTCTCATCCCTTGATCCTTTCTTTCCCTGGTAGTCCCTCCACTTCTAACGTTCCTTTAATTTACATTTTGTTGCAAAATCCTGGTGCAAGAGCTTTATTATAGCATCAATAAAAGAATAACTTTTTAAAATGGTCAGTCTCTACAGAAAAGAGTAGAATATTAGCAAGATGCATTCTGCCACACTCTGATAGATAGTCTTTTCTGAATTAAAAAAAAAACAAACCTCTTTTCGTATTCTATGCAAATGAACTTGACTCTAAGTTGGAAACACATTGAGCTGCCTCCTCAAGCAAACATGTCTTTTCAATGTCAGAATTCTTGAAAGTCCTTGAATAAAAATTCACTTCCCTCTAGAGTTGTATTGATGTATTTTTAATATTGCCATTTTTCTTTTATTGTTGCATAATCAAAGAGATCCAATCAGTCCATCCTAAAGGAAATCATTCCTGAATATTCACTGGAAGGACTGATGCTAAAGCTGAAGCTCCAATACTTTGGTCACCTGATGAAAAGAACTGACTCATTCAAAAAGACCCTGATGCTGGGAAAGATGGAAGGCAGGAGAAGACAAGAGAGGAAGAGATGGTTGGATGGCATCACTGACTTGATGGACATGAGTTTGAGCAAGCTTCAGGAGTTGGTGATGGACAGAGAAGCCTGGAATCCATGGGGTTGCAAAGAGTCAGATATGACTGAGTGACTGAACTGAACTGAACTGGAAGGGTTAGGGGAGGGAGACAGAGTGCCAGCAGAGATGTTTTTTCACAAAACCAGTTACCTGGGAGTCCAAGGCCTAGGTGCCCTGGCATAGTTACTATATGAAAAAGTAATGACAGAAATACGCAGTTCATATGATAACCATGAGTATTAACTGAGATCAATTATTTGAAACTACCTATAGTCTAGGAAGTCATATTCTTTTCCTCTTTACATGGTTTGGAAAATGCTTAAATCCTTTAACTGGTAACTTACAGAATTTTCTTTACAATCAAAAATCTAAACAGATTGTTTCTTTCCATGATAAATTCTTGGCCTGTTATTTACTAAACATTTTTTTCTAATAATTTTCCCTTCCTTTCTCATCCCTTGATCCTTTCTTTCCCTGGTAGTCCCTCCACTTCTCACGTTCCTTTAATTTACATTTTGTTGCAAAATCCTGGTGCAAGAGCTTTATTATAGCATCAATAAAAGAATAATTTTTAAAAATGGTCAGTCTCTACAGAAAAGAGTAGAATATTAGCAAGATGCATTCTGCCACACTCTGATAGATAGTCTTTTCTGAATTAAAAAAAAAACAAACCTCTTTTCGTATTCTATGCAAATGAACTTGACTCTAAGTTGGAAACACATTGAGCTGCCTCCTCAAGCAAACATGTCTTTTCAATGTCAGAATTCTTGAAAGTCCTTGAATAAAAATTCACTTCCCTCTAGAGTTGTATTGATGTATTTTTAATATTGCCATTTTTCTTTTATTGTTGCATAAAGATGCATTCTAATTTTGTTTGTAGCTTATAATAAAAAGGAACCAAGGGAAAAACTAGTAAAGGTCTATTGAAAGAGTTAAATCATTTCCCTACAGCTTTCCTAAGCGGAACTGATAGTCTTAGTCTGACTTAGAGAGCTGGAATAGAAAGGCTGCCAACATCTGTTTTGGTCAGAGACAGATAAAAGAGACTAATTCATAGCGGGAATAACCCATGTATGGCATTCTGTATTCCATTACCCTTTTCACAAAAAAAAAAAAAAAACCCACATGATATAGATAGATATATTTCTACCTAAACTTTTCCACAGTGAAATGAAAGAAAGGTGAAAGGCTCAAAGAGTTATTATTGATTTATTTACCTAGAATGAAGGCAGGAGGCACGGAGCATCAATAGCACCACCACCACACTGCAAGGTTGGCTGTCAGACATTTAACAAAACATTTTAAAGTCTAAAAATGCATAGGTGAAAATAACTTTTCAAATACCTGTAGAAACATGGGTTAGGGCTGACCTAAACAAGTGGAATGCAAGAATAATGTAAAGTCTTCATTTTATCCATCTGTTTTAACCTTCTCTCCATTAAAACTAGTTCAAGAATTGTTAACATATAGCCAAGTAAACTAGTTTGAGACCCTCTTTTCTCATTATTGACAAAGGTGCTAACAGGTAGGCCAGAGAAGTAGTAAGCTACGTGGATAACTGATGAAATCAGTAAGCCACACAGAAATAATCAGGACTTGCCTTATTAAGAGATCAAGGCCAGAAGGAAAAAATAGTTTGCCTTTGACAGGAATGCAACCGTGGAGGTGAGGGAGACAGATATTGTTTCTTTGGTTGGTTAATTGGTTGGCTGGCCTAGGAATGAAGACTGTTAGTTCCATTTCTTACTTAAAAATCCACAAAAAGCCCTCAGTACCCAAGGGTCATCAAGAAACTTTAACTGTGAGCTATTTCAGGCAAGTAGGTCTGGTTTAAAATCTATCTCACTTTCGACATGAATCTTTGCATATTGTGATAAGTAGAATGTTTATGATATACTCTTGACAGTGAGTGGGACAATCTTGAGTCAAAACAGCCCAGTGGATGAACTACATACCACAGTTTTCACATCCAGAGCCTGCGATTCCAATTTTATGTGAGAGGAAGAGCTCCACCTTGGATACTCCAAAAGCGAAGGGGATGGGCACTCTAGATCTTCCTGGGGCTTGAATTCTCTCTTGTTAAAAATTAAGCACCAGCTCTTCATGTCTAATCCTACTCTTTCACTCTTCTACATCTTTCCCGTTTCTTCTCTTCTTGGTCCTCTTTTTCACCTTTCCTTTCTCTTCCATCACCTCAGAAACTGTCTAGGTGGGAAATATGTCTTATACCTAAACACTGGAATTCAAGCACAGCACAGGGTGACATTGTACAAAGAGAACGCAGAGAAGATACTCAAATAGGCACATTAAAAATGAAACCAGGACCACCCCCAGGGTCTCATACCGGGGAAATGGTTATGTCAGAAGGGAAGCAGCCCCGGGACAGGGAGATGCAGACTGATATGGCATATTGTTTCTTACATCTCAGGATCTGAAAACATTTGCTTAGAAGCAACTGCCTTGTTAAACAACTGTAGTCTTTGATACTCAGCACATCTTACAAATGTTTTATGTTTCTGAATTCTTTGAATATCTAGAGCCTTGATTAATCAGAAATCAATGAAATGGAACATTACCACAACTACTCCCTCAAAATTGTATAACTTTTTGGTCATCCCACTTTATAAGAAAATCAGACACTTTAAGTGACTCATAGAGACCACAGATACGATTGATAAATATGTCCCCACGTACACTTAAGGCAGTGTGCATTCAGGCCAATCTCTTAAACCTTCTACAGGCAGAGCACACCATGCTGAACACATTCATATTCAGAATCTTAATTCTGAAGCAGAACAGAGCCGTGATAATGGAAGAAATATTGCTATGTTCTGTCTTCTTACTAAAGCCAGAAAAACTGCTACTGCCCTTCAGAAAGATTTTCAACAAGAGAGAATATTCTTTTTTCTTTGCATTCCAGATAATTGAATTTCTTTTTTCATTTGCCAAAGAATGTCAGCACTCTGATCCTTCTAAGAAATCTGGGAGTAGTAGCCTGGAATTATTTATGATTTATGCCCTCTGCCATAAAGGATTTGAGGCCTGGAAATCAAAGAACTGATATGACCGATATGCTAGACTCTACTCTTGACTTTCTGACCAAAGATGTGTGCTTCATTTACTCTAACAGTAGAATCAGAGACAGAAAGTCCTAGGATGACAGAGTTCAAAGGGGCCTTTACTACTGGAAACTGTAGATCATTTTAGAGAAAAATAAGTCCCAGGGAAGTGAAATAACCTATGGCCAAAGGCCTCATCGGTAGCAGAACTGGGAGTAAAACCAGGTCCCCTGACTCCAAACTTTCCCTCCCGCCCTGTACAGTCTCATCTCTGCTTGGGAACTGCTGTCAGGGTGAGACCATTTGTAGTCTGTGAATGCTGGAACATACCCTGGAAATACAAAATAGTGTCCACTTTTCCTCTAAACACCAAGTTCTATCTTGATACTTGACTGCAAATGGGTCAGAAACCAATATCTCAGCTGCCATGTGGCTACCACCGCATTCTTCCTTTCCCTGACATTGTCGCTGGGGTTCCTGTCCCTGGAGAAGGCATTGATCAAATGAGGTCCAAAGAGCCCTTGTCTCTGAAAGCATCACGCCCACCTTTCCACGTTGCCTTCCCTGGGTGGTGGAGGCAGGAGTGGTGGGGAGTCTGGCTCCCATGTTGTGGGCCAGAGCTGATAGATTGTTAACCTAGGGGTAGGGATGCCTAAAAAGAAGGAGGGATAATAGGCTATTGAACTGAAGAGGGCCTGAAGCAAGCGCTGGGAGATGGAATATAGCTCCAGAGTACCAGAGTAGAAGAATGCCATAGGAAGGCAGTCCAAATAAATAACTAGATTTATGCTTTTCACATGTAGTCTTATGATGAATAAGATCCACCCTTAGGACGTGCAGAGGAATGGCTAGAAAGACTGTCTCTTTCTTCTCTCTGTGAGGTCCCAAGAGCCAGCTCAAGCAGGCCAGGTACCTTTGTCCCTCACTTGTCCCACAGTCCCTCCTCTAATGTCTAACACAGAGAAAACTTTGGCTCTGGGGAAATTCCAAGCAGGAGTAGGAAACAACTTCATCTATGGGCAGCGATGTACTCGAAAAAGTTTAGCAATCAGTTCTCTAGAAAAAAACTATGTATTAATATAAGCTGAGTATAAGTTTTACTGATATAAAGAATGTGTGGCTATAATTTATAAATAAAATAAAATGTATAAACCTGCAAAATAGAAGGGGAAATTGGAAGCAGTGACAAATTTTATTTTCTTGGGCTCCAAAATCACTGTGGACAGTAATTTATAGATTGTTAACCTAGGGGTAGGGATGCCTAAAAAGAAGGAGGGATAATAGGCTATTGAACTGAAGAGGGCCTGAAGCAAGCGCTGGGAGATGGAATATAGCTCCAGAGTACCAGAGTAGAAGAATGCCATAGGAAGGCAGTCCAAATAAATAACTAGATTTATGCTTTTCACATGTAGTCTTATGATGAATAAGATCCACCCTTAGGACGTGCAGAGGAATGGCTAGAAAGACTGTCTCTTTCTTCTCTCTGTGAGGTCCCAAGAGCCAGCTCAAGCAGGCCAGGTACCTTTGTCCCTCACTTGTCCCACAGTCCCTCCTCTAATGTCTAACACAGAGAAAACTTTGGCTCTGGGGAAATTCCAAGCAGGAGTAGGAAACAACTTCATCTATGGGCAGCGATGTACTCGAAAAAGTTTAGCAATCAGTTCTCTAGAAAAAAACTATGTATTAATATAAGCTGAGTATAAGTTTTACTGATATAAAGAATGTGTGGCTATAATTTATAAATAAAATAAAATGTATAAACCTGCAAAATAGAAGGGGAAATTGGAAGCAGTGACAAATTTTATTTTCTTGGGCTCCAAAATCACTGTGGACAGTAATTGCAGTCGTGAAATTAAAAGACATCTGCTCCTTGGAAAGAAAGCTATGACAAAACTAGACAGTATATTCAAAAGCAGAGACATCACTTTGCTGACAAAGGTCCATACAGTCAAAGTTATGGTTTTTTCAATAGTCATGTACAGATGTGAGACTTATAAAGAAGGCTGAGAGCCAAGGAATTGATGCTTTCAAAATGTGGTGTTGGAGAAGACTCTTGAGAGTCCCTTGGACTGCAAGGAGATCAAACCAGTCAATCCTAAAGAAAATCAACCCTGAATATTCATTGGAAGGACTGAAGCTGAAGCTGAAGCTCTAATACTTTGGCCACCTGATGTGAAGAGCCAACTCACTGGAAAAGACCCTGACGCTGGGAAAGACTGAGGGCAAGAGAAGAAGGGGGAAGCAGAGGACAAAAATGGTTAGATAGTATCACTGACTCAATGGACATGAATCTGAGCAAACTCTGAGAGTGGAGGACAGAGGTGTCTGGCATGCTACAGTCCATGGGGTCACAAAAAGTCAGACATGACTTAGGGACTGAACAATAACAACAAATAAGCCTGTATTATAAATTCTATGTAGTCAATTGATTTCTCACAGAATGTTTTCCTTGATTTTTATCTAATTCTTGTATTCTTAGCCAACCTGCAGTTGCAGTTATCAAACAAGTACAATTCCCACAGGAATGCTGGTTAATATTTTCATGTGTCTTAAGGAGTAATAAACAACAAAGACACATATCAGAACCACACTTGTTCATTGATGACATAAGCAACTTCTTTGCTGAATTAGACAATGGTGTTTGAACACTGGAAGAACAGTCCCTCAGTTTGGGGGGCTATTCACAGTGTAACTAGTACAGCTTTGACACTTGATTAAAATGAACATGCATTAACATTTTCTCCATCACTTCCATCACTAGTCCAGATAATCAACAAAACAACAAATCAAGCCGTCATTTGCGGTCAGTTTCTGTGATGGAAATACTACCATCATGCTGACTTATGTGATGTCACTGAAGGCAGGGTTGTAAAGAGACACACAACCGTACACCATCATCTGACCTGTCCACCATACAGGTACGACAAACATAAGTGACCTCAAGAGCAGAGTATATTGAAAAGTGGTCAAATAATCAGAAATGGGTAAGCGTAGGGTATTTGCTACATTTGTTTTTAATTTTTTTAATTAAAATTTTTTATTTTTTTTTGGCTGCCTTGGGTCTTTGTTCTGTGTGTAGGCTTTCTCTAGTTGCAGTGGGTGGGTCTGCTCTTCATTGTGGTGCACCAGCTTCTCACTGCAGCGGCTTCTCTTGTTGCCGGGCACGGCTCTAGGCACATGGGTTTCAGTAGACGCAGCACTCGGGCTCAGTAGCTGTGGCGGATGCGCTTAGGTGCACCACAGAACGTGGAATCTTCTTGGACCAGGGATTGAACCCGTGCACCCTGCACTGGAAGGCAGATTCTTATCCACTGAGCCACCAGGGAATACCTATATAATTTAATTTTTAATAGTGACTGTTTGACAGCTGGCTCACAAAATTCCTAAACCTTAACAACCAGCTCTTATATGCTGGTACTAGCTGGCTCCAGCACTCCACTAAGGGGAAAAGATATTCTTTGGAAAACAAAGCCTCAGTAAAAAAAAAAAAAAAAAAAAAAAGCTCACTATTTCATCAGATATATGTTCATATTAAGTTATAAAGCCATTTATTAAGAAACGGAATCTTCACACTCCTCTTCCAGGCAGCAGATTCGGCATGTCTGTCCAAGCGTGTGTGGGGTTCGAGTCTCCCACTTCCCCCGCAGCCTCTAACCACCCTCACCAATTTACCCACAGACTCCCACTGCACAGAAGGGATTCATTTAACACACCGCATGAGAGCTTCACCTTGTCCTACCCAAAATAACTTTTTCTGGAGCCAATTTTTTAGTGTGATTTACTCCAAACCTTTGATGGGGAAATTTGTACTCTTGAAGCCGTTCAGATGTGCAGCCAGCGGGAAGGCTCCTGGGCCACACTGGCTGCGAAGCCTACAGATGCTGCAGCCGCCGACACCCAGGGACGCTACGTGGGCTTGAAACATTCCTTGAGGGATAGCCGATCCATAGCCTACAAATGAACACATTATGCTTATCCACGTATATGTTTCTCATCTGTAACAGGTATTTTATGGATTGGAGGCTTCGTTTAAATGTTATATAACCCTCCTTTAATAAGCAATGCGAATATTCAGTATAATTGAAACAAGAAAGACAGCCTTTGTGTCGGCAAAACTGGCTCAGAAATAAAGGAACTCACCACAGACTAGAGCTTCATCATCAGTTATGTTAGAAGGTACGGCCACATGCTGTCATAGTTTACTCATCATGAAAGAAGGATAAATGATATATGGATTTTGGCCTTTTTATATGTTCATCCCGAACTTCTCCAACATAATAACCTAGAGAAATATACTGTTTGGTCAACTTACTAATTTGGTTTAACTAAATGCAAGGCCAGGATGAATCAATGAAAAATACTAAGTTACAAAATGCTTTTTACCAAATACATGTTTTTTTCAATTAAGTTGTATTACCAATTAACAAGTAGAACTCTTAATTCAACAGCTTTAATGTGGGGGAGATTAATGTCAAGTAGAGAATTGAACTTAATCTTAAAGACTTTGACTTGGAGCATTTAGGACAATTTCTGGCTAAACACTCAAAAGGAGTTCCAAGAATGAATGAATGAATGTCTGAATAACTAAAGGCAATTTATTAACATTATTTTTAAATTTTCTTTTGTCCTGTAGATTAAAAAATATATTTATAATTTTACTTAAGGTGCTACTTTTAAAATATAATTCTATTAATCTTATTAAAATTTAGGAACTCACTAAATTATCATATTTTCCATTATAGGAGTAGGTAACTCTTTTGTTTTGTCATTTCCAGGATCCATTTCCCTTTCTGCCATTTCCCCTGATTTTCTCTTGGGAAGCTGTCTCTCCCCTTCACACAGTCCAGCAGGCTATGCCTAGGTTGACTCCAACCTCAGTCCACAGATGGGCATATGATCCAGACCTGTCCAGTTAGATCTGTCCACAGTAACTGATTTGAGAATGGGCACGTGACCTGCTCGAGACCAATAAAATACATTCCAAAGACTTTTGCTGGGACTATTAGGAGAGAAATGCTCTCCTGTTCGTGTCCTCACCTGGTAGGGTAGGAGCCTGGTGTTGATGGCAGCCACGTTCAGCTCAAGCTTAACCAGACTGGGAATATGCCGTGCAGGAGAATGCAAAGCTGAGAGATAGATACGAACTCTTGATGGATGACGTTATCTGTATCTGTGCATGACTAAACAGTCCTCTGCTCTTGGACTTTCCAGTTTCATATACCTGTAATTGAGATAAGTTTCTGTCACTAACAACCAGATGAGTTTACTCCACGAGTTTCAAGTATGCTATTTCAAAGCATGTTCTCTTTGTTATATTTTAAAACCCAGTGAAAGTACACAGGTTTCTTCAGTTGACAATATGCATAATTTAAACTCTTGCTAACCATTCTGAACATTTTAATTAAGGGCTTCAGCAATTCAGAAAGCCAAGAACTGAGTTTTAATAGAACCTGCAAAGTAAAGGTTTCTCTGTTTACCTTGATGGCCTCAAGAACCTAAGACAATAAATAACTCAAATCTTGGAAGACTGTTATTCAAAAAGTCCTTTCTTCATACAGGGCTTTGTGGTTAAATAATGCCCATCACCACTGAAGACAGGGATCTAGAAATACAGCATTAGGATGACCAGAAGTACACAGATTCACAAAATGAGAACCCTAGAAGACGGCTATTCTGGGATTCATGGAATGCCTCACAAAACTCTTCAAAGGGAAATTTTAAGATGACTATTCCAAAACAATCTGCTATCCCCAAACAATTTGCTATCCCAAATATTGTACTGTAGAATCAAAGGGAACATAAAGGTGTGGAAACAGGAGTCCTAAACTGGATGTGGTGGTTGCCACTTCTGGGACTTGCCATCTGTGTGATCCAGTATGTTAGCTTTAGTCTCTCCATCTAGAAAAAAAGGATGCTCTTCCTCATTTCTTCCTCATAAGAATCAGTGCAGCTGGTGGACTTTGAGTATTCCAATAGCTCCACAAATGAGCTATCAACTATCATTTTCAACATAGTAATAATATCGTTGTATTTATTGACAGAGTTCACATACTTAAAATCTGGTGTGGTAAGCAGTTAGTATACAGGGAATTTATCCGCAAACTCCTTACCTGTGTACCTGAGACAGACTTACACAAGGGTCTCAGCACCTTGCAACAAGAAGATTAACGGCACTCGTCTGCTCTGTGATCTGTCCTTTGCTGTGCAAGCGGCATGCTAAGCACTATAAGAGTTATAAAGATGTGTGAGACAGTCTCTGCTTTCTAAGAATACAGAGGCCAGCTGTAGAGCCAAACATATCTTGCAGCATGAGTGCTAGAACAGATGGGCAAGCAAATGGCTATCTCAGTGGCAAGCAAGAAGTGATTAAATCTAGTTACCCTTCATTAAAAAATGGGCATTTCCAGACAATTTCAGAAATGGCTTGTGTTTTAACAGGTGCTATGGAAGAAGACTCACAAGTAAAAGGAAGGCTCTCTGGAAAGACAGTGAGTAATCAAAATGCATCAGGGATCCATGAAAAGTTTGGAGTTGGGGAGAAACCCTGAAGGCTTTGTCAGACTGGGGAGAGCTTTGAACACTAGCAAAGAAGTTGGGCTTTATTCTGCAGACAATAATGAGCCATGGTAGTTTTTAAATGAATGAGCTACAAAACCAAGCTAAAATTTAAAAAGAAAAGGCAAGCGTCAGAGTGAAGGATTCCTTGAATAAAGAATGTTGGCAGGCAGGAAAAGTTAGAGAGTATTGTAATTTATCCAGGTAATAGAATATTAGAATCTGAATTTATGCAAGTGACACTGGGGTGAAAATGAAGGAAGATAATTTAGAGAAGTCTGCATATAAACTAAAAATATTATTTGATAAAAAGTTGGATATGGGAAATAAAGGGAGGCGCCAGTACTTCTTGACAGAGTGGCTGGGAAGTTGACAGTAATACTGGTCAAGTAGGAAATTCAGTGGAACAACACAGTTGGAAATAAAGGCACATTTTGTACCTTCAGGATTTGAGGTGATGGTGACATAGCATAAGAGATATTGAAAGGCAGCTGAAAATTGACATGTTTGGTCAGGATGAAGGTTAGAGCTAGAGACAGAGCTAGAAGCCATGAGATCTTGCAAGGAGAGACTTCTAGAACAGTATAGAGGGTTATATGGGAAAGGAAGAGCCCGAAGTGACTCACCGCTCCAGAAGGGAAGGAACTTTTTACTTTAGAACCGAAAAAGTTTTAAGAAGGGAGTGTTCCTTGCTTAACAGACTGCAGAAAGAAAGAAGATGGAGAGAATTTGCACATTAAAAGCTCATTTTTACTTTAATTGAAAGCTTAAATTTAAAAAATTTCATTTTATATATACAAATACTCAAGAAATTTTTCATCTCTAGGACCAGGGCCAGTTAACATATGAGTTGTAAAACTTGGTACTATAGAACACTGGTTTAAATAAGAATAATCATTTACATTTCTTAAATCCTAAGCACTGTCTCAAATGTTATTTTCCCAGGTTTTCTTCCCACAGATTACTCTTTTTTTTCCAAAACATACCCCCCAAAAAGCAACATTAAGATTTGAGTGATTATTTTTTAGTTTTACACATTTAAGTATGTTTTTTTAATTTTTAAAAATATATTAACTTTATTTTTAAAACACTAACCTAGGAATTATAATTCAACAAAGTTTCCATTTGAAAAAATACTGAGTTGGTGAAAAAGTTCACTCTAGTTTTTTCTGTAATATCTCATGGGAAAATCCAAATGAACTTTTTGACCAAGTATGATTTCTTAGACAATAAAGCATGTGTACATGTTCAGTTGCTCAGTCATGTCTGATTCTTTGCAACCCATGGACTGTAGCCCACCAGGCTCCTTTGCTCATGGAATTCTCCAGGCAAAAATACTGGAATGGGTTGCCATTGCCTCCTCCAAGCGATCTTCCCGAAATAGGAATCAAACCCATATATCTTGTGGCTCCTGCATTGGCAGGTGGATTCTTTACCACCGAGATAACAGTAGATACTATAAATTTACTTTAGAAAAGAGACAAAAGAGCCTTAGGCTTCCTGGTAGCTCAGCAATAGGAGGGAGTCCAGCTTACGGAGAGGGAAACAAGGAGATCTCCTCAGTGGACAGATCTTTATTTTGACAGAAGGATGTTGCAGGCTAGCAAAATTGCTTAGCAGAAAAGACCCTCGTGCTTGTCTTTACAAGCTTTCTGGGAAGGCAACAGGATAAAGTCCCAGTGTCATGAATGTCCCCTTGAATCCACCAGCACTGAAGACTCTCATTAGGAGTTAGAGATGGAGAAGCAAAACCTAGCCACCGAGGTGAGAACTGGAGAGGCGGAAAGGGAAAAAGTCCTCTCTCTGGTGAGGGATGACCCTTTGAGGAGGACCATACTGGGTGTCCTAATGGGGAAGTCATGATAATTTTAAGGACTTGATTTTTGTCCTAGTGACTTTACACTTCAGAAACCAGTCTTCAGTGTATCCAGATACAACTGCTTAGATTTCTCTGCTTAGCTCTTCTACTATAAAATATATTTCATTCTGAAGTGCAAGAATTACTTAAACGGAAAAGTTAAATGGAATAACTTTCACCAGTCACCTCTTTCCTGTTTCTGGTCACTTATGATTAAGGCTAAATTCTTTTAAGGGTAACTTGAGGTCATTAATGTCCATCTATGTTTAAACATTTAAAAAATTTTATAGTTACTTTAGAAAGTTGCACAGCAAAATGTTTCTCTATATGTTAGTTTTTAACTGAGTGAAAATTTTGCTCCAAAAGAGATAATTATATAAAATTCAAGGGTGGGTGCCTGCCCATTCCATCATTTCCCAAAAAAATATGCAGTAATGACTGCTAGACTCAAGTTTTTGACTGCCAATCTTAGAGAGTTTCTCTGGAAGAAGCCCAAGGCACAAAGCCGAAGCAGTTACAGCCTCTTTATGGCTCTGATGCCCGACACAGAGCCCTCGTCAGTTTCCAGCGTCCCAAGAACCACAACACACTACGCAGAACCACTCCACAGAATTCAGTCTGGGTCCAAACCTACCCCTGGTAAATGGGAAAGCCCATCAGTTGAGCAGGTCAATGGCAAAAGAAAGGCACATCAAAAATGGAGAGAGCTTTGACATGGGTATATCCTCACACAACTGTCACTACAATTGAGAAAACAGACATTTCCATCACCCCCCAAAAGTTTCTCTGTGGCCCTTGGTAGTCCATCCTTCCGCCCATCTCCATCCCCAGCAGACTGATCTGCTTTCCGTCACCATAGATCTGTTTGCATTTTCCAGAAAGGAATCATGCTCTATGTTTTCCTTTTGTACCCAGCTTGTAGCATAAGGAGTTTAAGATTTCTTCATGGCATTCTGTATATCGGTTCTTTGTTCTTTTTGTAGTAGGGTTCTACTAGCTGAATACACAGCAGTGTAACTATCTATTGATGAGTTCATGGGCTATTTCCAGTTTTAGAAGTAAAGTTGCCACAACATTTGTATACAAGTATTTATATAGAAATATTCTTTCCTCTTATTTTAGTTAAATACCTGAGAGTAAAATGACTAGGTCATGTGGGAAGTATATGCTTAACTTTTAAAGAGATTTCTAACTGTTTGTATAGAATTTGTACTGTTTTTACCTTAAATGTCTGACAGAATTTACAAATAAGGCATTCACAAATAAAGCCAACTGGGCCTGAGGTTTTCTTTGTGGGAAAATATTTTACTATCAACACTAATTCAATATGTTTACATTACTTACTTAATTATTAATTTATTAGATTAATTAATTTAGATTAATCAATACATTTAGATTAACTTAAATGTCCTAAGTTCCACTGATGCTCTGTTTTGATCTTCTTATCTCTCTCTTTTCTTTCTGTCTTTCATTTTGGATATATTCTATTGCCTTGCCTTCAGATTTACTAATCTTCTCTTCGTATTGCTTAATCTGCTACTAATCCCATCTGGTGTGTTTATTCTCAAACCCTGGTTTTTCATCCCTTTAAGTCTGGCTTAGATCTTTTTGATCTTTTCAGTATTTCTCCTTGTCATGTTCAGGCTCTCCCCTATTTTCTTAAACATATGAAGCATATTTCTAGTAGCTCTTTTGATGTCCTTATCTATTAATCTTATGATCCACGTCATTTCTGGGTCTGTTTCTATTGACTGACTTATCTCCTTATTATATTGTGAATTTTCCCACTTGTTTGCAGGCATCCTCATTTTTCACTAGTGCCAGCCATTGTGAGCTTTGGCTGTGAAGTGACAGATTCTTGTGGCTGTATTCCTTTAAATATTCTTGAACATTGTTCTGGGAAAGTTGTTACTTAAAAACAGGTTGACCCTTTCAAGGCTTGCTTTTAATGTTTGCTAGTTGAGTCCACAATAACATTTCATGTAGAGGAAATACCTTTCTGAGCACTTGCTGAACATTCTGTATTAAGAGGTCTTTACACTTTGAATAGGGGAAAATGAACTATTCCTTGCTCTAGGGAGCTCTTCCATGAGCTCTGGGGATTATTCTAACTACTTCTTCCCACTGATTCTCTCCCTGGCCTCAGCATTTTCCTCACATACATGCACTGATTAGTACTTAGCTAAAGACTTCAGGGTGGGCTCCCCTGGTGGCTCATACGGTAAAGAATCTGTGTGCAACTCAGGAGACACAGGTTTGATCCTTGAGAGAATGGCAAGCCACTCCAGTATTCTTGCCTGGAGAATTCCAAGGACAGAAGAGCCTGACAGGCTGCAGTCCATGGTGTCGCAAAGGGTCAGACACGACTGAGAGACTAACACACACACACATACAAAGACATGAGGGCACTCTGAATATCTCCAGAGCATTCTCTCTACTCTCTGGCACTCTGCCCATGAATTCTAGTCACCCTGGCATCCTCGAGTTACAAACTCTTGCCTCTCATCTCATGAGGTTGCACTGCAGTCTCGAAACATTCACCAGACAATGAGCTGGGCCAGTCACAGGATTCACTTCATCTGTTTCCCTTTTCTCAGAAATTATTGTCCTATACTCTCCATTTTAAAATAACTAAACACGATTGTTTCATATATTTCTGCCCCACCCCACCCCACTTTTTAGTTGTTTAAGGCAGAAGGGTAAACCCAACCCTACCTCACAATCCATCACAGCACAATGTGAAACTCTGATTAAGGGGATGTAATATCAGGTTCAGAGGTTTGAGCTGTGGACTCCAAAGGTTAATGCGGAACAGTTCCCACAGACTTCTCCATCTGACCCAGAGCCTCCCAGCACATGTGTGGACCAAGTGGAGGCAGTGTTCCTGATAGGAATCTTATTTTCATTCCCATAAGTTAAGATTCAAAGTTTAAATTTGTATTGCGCCACATTTCTGGATCCTACCCCAATGAATTGGAGACATTTTCTCTCTAACTCTATATGTGTGCGTGTGTGTGTATGTGTGTGGCAGGGGTGGGCCGGGAGGGGAGGAAGTGTTTCTGTAAAGACACATGCGTATATATTTTGCATCCAGCTGTGTGACTGGATTTAGGCTTAAAATATAATTTATGAGTAAACTGTGTTTAATGCACATAAACAGGAAATAGACACTTGTGAATTCATTAATTAAAATCCTGTTTAGAGAAGTATTGTGAAGGCGAATCCTTTGCTCACATGAATGAGATCCGGCTGTCAGTATGAAAAATATGGAATGAGGTCCTGCTAAGGAACCACCTTGGAACTTCACCATGCTGTTAGCTGGTTTCACTCAAGAGCCCGCTGCATTTCCCCTGTCCTAAGACTGGGTCTTCCTCTCAAGGAAGCAAGCTCTTGATGGGCTAGAGCTTTGCATGAGAATTAATCACAACTCACCACCCCCACCCCGTTCTTTCCTCCGACTCCATTCCTAGCTGCCTTGGCTGCCTGCCCAGACCCTTGACTTGTCACACTTGGGCCCACCTTGTTTCTCATGCCCGGCTGAACCCAAGGCCGTCCACCTTTCCTTGACCTTTTGGATAAATTTTCTGGGCTCCTGTCTGCCTGTCCACCTGGCCATCACTTGGCCCAACGCCCAGTGTATGTTAAAAGCAAGAGGCAGGATAAAGAAATCTACTTGTTTCCTCTGAACGATGGAAAGGCAGCCAGCAGTCAGGAGAGATGGATATGGTGCGTACTTATAAAGTTAAATGAACCACGGATGCAGCTACAACACTAATGCAGTTGAACAAAACACCTCTTCACCCAGGCACTGTGCAAAGGTCTGGAACACAAACTGAGTAAGATGCTGGCTGCTCACCTTCCAGTTTAGGAGACAGACAAGAAAAGAGATGATAATTCAGCACGTAAGAAAATAACAGCTTCTCCTTGTCTGTCTAGTTTTGAAGTCTCTACTTTAATTTACATATATGTTCAAACAGCAGACTATATATATTACTGCTAGATGACAACTGGGCTTCTCTGGTGGTTCAGCTGGTAAAGAGTCTGCCTCCAATGCAGGAGACTGGGTTTGATCCCTGGGTGAGGAAGATCCCCTGGAGAAGGGAACAGCTACCCACTCCAGTAATCTGGCCGGCGGGACACTTCCATGGACTGTATAGTCCACGGGGTCACAGAGTCAGACACCGTGTTCAGACTGATTTCCACAAACAGTTTATATGTCTATCTTTCTGACTAAATTATAAATTCCCTGTCACTCCTAGTGACTAGCATAAATTTTCCTTGAATTAAAATATACCCAGCTCCCATATATAAGGGCCAACTCTGTTGTTGTTCGATCGCTAAGTCATGTCTGACTCTCTGCTACTCCTTTATTGCAGCATGCCAGGCTCCTCTGTCCTCTACTATCTTCCAGAATTTGCTCAGATTCACGTCTATTAAGTCAGTCTTGCTGTCTGACCTTCATCCTCTGCTGCTCCCTTCTCCTTCTGCCTTCAGTCCTTCCCAGCATTAGCGTCTTTTCCAATGAGTCAGCTCTTAGCATCAGCTCTACTAAAGTAATAAATTAATTATACAAGCAACACATAATAAATTAAAGCATACATCTGGATAAATAGCAATAAATATTTGAGAAAATATTTATTTATTTCTAAATATTTGAGAAAATAGTTACGATTCACAATGCTAACAGGCTAATTAACTAAACGATTTAAAGGTTAATGAATATTCATTGTTTGCTCGAGCTTTATCTTTGATGTGTGTGTGTGTGTGTGTGTGTGGCAAGGCCATAGCCACATGTGAGCAACCATGGCACCGCTGGTACAATTCATTTGCGTGACTGACAAGACGACAGCTAGAACTCATACTGTCAAACAAGAAAAAGTCTAGATCCTGCTCTTGTTGCTAATTTTTCGTCTTTTGGCCACTACTTTCACCTACCACAGTTTTACTCTGTGTGAAGTTGCCTGAAAGAAAGAAAATACGCTCAGATAGCTTTGTGCCTAGTAGAGGCAGGAAGGATTTAGCATCAGTGGCACCCCACTCCAGTACTCTTGCCTGGAAAATTCCATGGATGGAGGAGCCTGGTGGGCTACAGTCCATGGGGTCACTAACAGTCGGACACACTGAGCGACTTCACTTTTACTTTTCACTCTCATGCACTGGAGAAGTAAATGGCAGCCCACTCCAGTGTTCTTGCCTGGAGAATCCCAGGGACGGGGGAGCCTGGTGGGCTGCCATCTATGGGGTCGCACAGAGTCGGACACAACTGAAGCGACTTAGCAGCAGCAAGGAGGGGTAGGAGGTGAAAGGGGCAATCCAGCTGATGCTGTTGGCTAGGATTCTTCCAAGTGGGGGGCGAGGGGGCCAGTAATATTAACTGGCACTGTACTGTGCACTCTGCCTGTGGAACCTCACTGGAACCTCACAATCATATTGTGAGGCACGCTTGATTATTCCCATTTTATAGATGAGTAAGGGAGATTCATCTACCTACCAAAGTCACATTTACTTGCTAAATGCAGAGTCTAAATCTAGATTTTTATACGTACTACCCAGCATTGTATCAAATCATTGTGAAATGAAGATCTTTAAGGTGTGCAAGACGGATGAACCGCAGCAGATTAGACTGGAAGGAATACCTTGATTGGCCCTGGGACACACTGAAGCTCAGTGAAAGCCGGCATGACAGTGTTAACAACCCCGCTGCTGCTGCTGCATCGCTTCAGGCGTGTCCGACTCTGTGCGACCCCAGAGATGGCACCCACCAGGCTCCGCCGCCCCTGGGATTCTCCAGGCAAGAACACTGGAGTGGGTTGCCATTGCCTCCTCCAGTGCATGAAAGTGGAAAGTGAAAGGGAAGTCGCTCAGTCGTGTCCGACTCTTAGTGACCCCATGGACTACAGCCCACCAGGCTCCTCCGTCCATGGGATTTTCCAGGCAAGAGTACTGGAGTGGGTTGCATTGCCTTCTCCTACAAACTCCACAGCATGTCCTAAAGACAGAAACTACAAATGTCTCGTCTAGTTCACTATGAATCATTTTTTGAAGCAAATGACACCCCCTCCCCGCCCTCCCCCCCAGCCAAAGCAGCCTCAGGTATCAGAGGGTGAACATCACTTTGCACACACCCAGAAGTGAGGACCACTTGTGTGGCTGAAATAGTGCCGGCGCGAGGAAAGCATGCCTGAGCCCACGTTCAAGTGTTCTGCCTCCTGACAGTGTCCCCCCAATTCTAAAGTCCTCTTCATTCCAGACGATAACCTTTTGAGCTCCCCAAGGAAGGTCTTGGTGCTCAGTTGAAGTCCATGTTGCCACCTGCCCTGTTCACCGCTGACTCACTCTACCTCCACACATAGGATGCATCTGACTGCCTCTGCTGCATGCCAGATGCTAATCCAGAGGCCCCTCTGTCTTTGCTGAGCCCTCTTACCAGGTAAACACGTGACACCATTCACAATTTAAGAGTGTATGGTCTGTGCCTCCTTCAGTTTTGTTGCCATAGGGAAACATTGAGTTCTGCGTCGAGTGCTACCAAAACAACATACCTCCACACACAACTGTTAACTCTCCCACTCTTCAACACATGCACGCACACACACATACGCATGCATGCACCCCAGACAACAACCTCTTCATGGAAGTTAGTCAGTGTCCTTGTCTTTTTTAGCCTGTTATTACACAAGGCATTTTTTTTCTTCCATTAGAGATATCTTCCATAATTATCTAGGATTCCTTAGCAAAGGAAAAAAAGAAACAAATCAATAATCTATACATGCTGCAATTGTCTCAGTCTTTGAGGTGCTTTTCAGGGCAGGGATTCACTGTGGAGCTTTGTAGATCACCCACCCCAGGCTAAACAAAAATGAATGTCCTTCTGATTACCACCTCAAACAACACAGGGCCTGACATCTCCTTAGAATTTTCTCCCTTGGATGACATGTGGCAAGCACCTGTGAAAAAGCAACATTACGTGTTGGAACTTACGAGTTTATTTTGGAGACTGGATGTGTAACAGTTTGGAGGGCAGGCTCTGAGCAGTGAATCCTAGGCCTGCTAAAGTATGGCCTTGAGGAAGCTACTTTGCCTTCTAGAAAACAGAAACAGTATTTTTTTTCATCTCACATGACTTAATGAGATAATTCATAAAATTATAGTAGACTATTAATACTTTAGTATAGTACCTAGCACACAATAAGGTTTCAATAAATGTTAGCTATTTTCATTCCAACAAACTTTGTCAGTACCACCATGACATCCTCAGCCTGCTTCCCAGTATCCTTCTTATCACTGGAATATTGCCCTACATGGAAATTTCCATCCTCTTCCTCTGGCATCACTTCCCACACCCTCCTTCCAGTTTGGCTCAGCTCCTTCCATCCCCACATCGTGAATTCCTGCACCTCCCACCTCCACTATGTCCTGGGGAACATCCTCTTTGTCCTTTCTCCTCCGTACTGGCTTGTCCCTTACAACCCATTTCCCTTACAACCCATTCTAATAGAGACCACTCATTTATAACCTGTCACCTTAGAGATGAGCGTACTCTGATCACAAACCTACTTCTTCAGGTGTCTCCCAATATCTACTTACCTCTGAAATCACATATATCACCTTTCTCCATTTTGTTGAGTCTCTGTTTCTTACCTTTTTCATAAATTACACCTAGTTCAAAATTGTTCTTACTCCTATGCTTAATAATTACGTTCCATTAATAGGTGCATGAAACCCGGCATCAGGCACTGGGAATACAAAGGTAACTGAGACCTTATCCTAGCTGCACGAATTAGTTTAGCGGGAAGGCAGACATGTAGTGAGAGGGGAGCAGTGCTGACACAGAGCTCAGGACTGGTGCAGTGAAAGCTCAGACCCTGTAGGCACCTCAGTGTCCATGGTGTCAGCCTCCCAAGCCCCTTATCTTACATGTTCTTAATCACCTCCACCTCCTACTTGCCCTTCTCTGAAACAGACCCCCACTTTAGACCAGTTGTTCATAGTTTAAAGCTGCTCACCTCCAAGATCTTAAACTCTGAAATACCCCTCTTTGATGATAACCTCCAATCCCTGCTAAAACTGCTCTTTGCCCTCATTTTCCTTCAGTTCCTAAGACATTCCCTATTCTCGTTACTCACTGATCCCCTTTTAAGTCTTAGTCTCCAACTATACCACTAATTCTATCAGCCCATGTTCTCTAGTCTTAATTTACTTTAGGAATCCCTAACCTGGGTCTTCAAAATATCCCTATTCACATTTTCTCCTCCCAAGGTACTAGCTGTCCCGTGATTAATGGAGGCATTAAAGATAATTTTAAAATGGAATAATCCCACTATAATCTATATGTCCAATCTCACCTAGCCCCTTTTCTTACTCTAATAGTACTCTTATTCAGTGAAACCCAATCATATTCCCTACAGACCAGTTCCACACCTCTCCCTTTCTGCAAATCCTCCTACCACTTTGCCTCCGCTGAGGTCACATGCATGCAGGCTTAGTCGCTCAGTCATGTCCAACTCTTCACGACCCCAGGGACTGTAGCCCATCAGGCTCCTCTGTCCCTGGGATTCTCCAGACAAGAATTCTGGAGTGGACTGCCATGCCCTCCTCCAGGGAAATCTTCTAGGCCCAGGGATGAAACGTCTCTTGCACCAACAGGTGGCTTCTTCACTACTAACGCCACCTGGAAAGCCCTGTCAACCTCCCGTGCATGCGTGCAAGCTAAGTTCTTTCAGGTGTGTCCGACTCCTCCCCGCCCCGCATTCCTCCTCAAAATATGTTTACATTTTCACCCATTTTCTCCTTTCCTTCCCAGTACAGAGAAGGGCTCTCTGCTCTCCAAGGCTAACGGCTATACCCGTGACCTTGATTCTATCCACTTCATCCTCCTCAAGTACCCAAGATAATTGTCAGATGACTTTATTCTTCCCTTTCACCTTCTCCACTGTCTTTCCCCCTCAGCCTATAAGCAAGCCGAAATCTCACTTCCTATCCCCAAAGAGCATTCCCTTGACATAATATCCCCCAAGCTCCTGCCCTTTCTCTTTTCTTCTCTTCACTGCCAACTTCTTGAAAGGAACAGCCTCACTGATTCCCACTTCCTGACCACCCACTCATATCTTATGCCTTTGCAATCTGGCTTCCAGCCAAGTGGCTCTAATAACAGTGCTTTAACATAGATCACCGAGGAAAGTACAGGATGCTAGAGGAATCCCTTGAAACCAAGGTTAAAAGAGAATAGAGTTAGGCCTAGTCAGTGAGATTCTCACAGGAATTAAACACCACCCAATTCTCCTGGTTGTCTATTGTTGATTTAAAAGGAAAAAAAATGTTCTTAATTGTTTTTCTGAAAGAGGAAGAAACTTCAGGATGTAAATTACAGATCACATGGGCTTTTTCCTCTTCCCTAAAATACTCTAATTTTCAGAATGTAGTGACAGTATTTGGTGTTTTATAGATCCATCTTGATTTTATAATCTATAACTTTTCTGCATAGTATGAAATGAACCATACTGGGTCTCATGGTTCATACAGTGCTCTTTATTTATAAAGGAGTTCCTAGGAATAGCAATGAATCAATTTAACTAATTTTTCCACTATTCTGAAGAGAAGAATAAAAAACTTGGGGAAAACATGCCTTTAATGAACTTGTGTTTATAATCCCCAGTCCTTGCAATCAAGGACAATGATGTGCCCTTCTAACTATAGCAGAACAAACTTCAATATTACATCATATTTTCCTATGTTTCAGGTTGGGGGTTGCTGGAGAAGGCAATGGCACCCCACTCTAGTGTTCTTGCCTGGAGAATTCCAGGGACGGGGAAGCCTGTTGGGCTGCCCTCTATGGGGTCACAGAGTCGGACACGACTGAAGCCACTTAGCAGCAGCAGTGGGGGTTGGGGGGAGTTGCACGTTGTTGGTTCTGTCCACACCTTTACTGTGACTCACTTTCACTGGAATTCTGCTGACAATCTGTTCTAAAGCACTCTTGCCTTACAAAAAGTTGCGTTATTTCTCCCTTGACATATCTCTGTTAGTGTCATCAATTAACCCCATGCTTGGTAGTTTCACAATATAAATGCCTTATAATTAGGATAATGGCATTCAATCATAGTATAAGAATCAACTGAGCCTTCAGAAAACCAAGGGTGTGGCCTCTCTGCCTGATCGCCCCACTTTCAGCTAACTAGGGCCATTTCCACTTCTGCCTTTTGCTTTACACTTCTTGCTACTCAGGGTGATATCTGAGAGCATCCACAGAGCAATAGTGCTTCTGTCATTTTCAAAAGACAACAAAAGTGTTAGATTTTAATTATTTTAGAAGCAAGACTGGAGGAAAGTGTGATTTTGAGAATGACAGAAATTCTTGATTCCTCGATTTTACTTCTTAGAGTGCTCCTTTTGTGAGCATGTTCTGAAGTAAAAGGAGCTCATCACAATGACTATTCACCATCACACAGCTGAGCAGAAAAGAGCTGAATGCTGTTTGCGAGTACCTAGAACACGCCAGAGCCAAGTAGCCAAGATGCATAGACGTTATCCTTTTTACCGCAAAATCACAAAGGTGACAAAATGCAGCGAGCCAGGGCTGTCCTTTCATTCTAATGATCTAAGTATTCGGATTAAGAAATTGCCTTTCTCTTCTATTTCACCAGGAACATATCCAGCTAAGAACTGTAAATATGTTGGCTGTGGAACAACAATGCACCTCTCCACGGCTCTTTCCTGACAAATGCAGTAAGAAGCCTAGGGTAAAACCCCTCTACAGTGTAATTAAGACTGGAATACATCTTGTCCTTTGTCCAACGCTGCTTACTTATACAATGTGATTCACACACCAAAGGGAATTCTAGTTACCATGAAAAACAAGCCACAGGGACGCTATAGAAATTTCCCACAATTATTTGTTCCAAAGTAAATACGTTTCCTTTGATTTTGACAAAATCATAAAACACAGAAGTGTATTGTGAGGCTCTGTCTAGCAGGGTGTTTACCAATACCCGGGAGGCTTCACTCTGAAACGCAGCAAGATTACATCATGCTGCTTCATCGCTCATCATTTGACATGCATGTGTATTATACCTAACAACCAGACATCAGCAGAAGAAAACAATACACTAATTCTTGAATCAGGGTTCATACTCCATTTGAGAAGGGTAATCATGACTTGGCTAAATGAGGCTCTATGCCTCAGTTCAGTTCAGTAGCTCAGTCAGGTCCGACTCTTTGTGACCCCATGGACTGCAGCACATCAGGCCTCCCTGTCCATCACCAGCTCCTGGAGTTTACTGAAACTCATGTCCATTGAGTCAGTGATGCCATCCAACCATCTCATCCTCTGTTGTCCCCTCTCCTCCTGCCCTCAATCTTTCCCAGCCTCAGGGTCTTTTCAAATGAGTTAGCTCTTCGCATCAGGTGGCCAAAGTATTGGAGTTTCAGCTTCAATATCAGCCCTTCCAATTAATATTCAGGACTGATTTCCTTTAGGATTGATTGGTTGGATCTCCTTGCAGTCCAAGGGACTCTAAGTTTCAAAGACTGAAAGTGCTGACTGAGCCTGGGTCCCTGATACAATATGGGAAACAGAATGTTCATCCGACATTTTCTGAAGGCCTTCATGAGTGTTAATTCATGTATATCACAGGAATGAACAACAAATTATATAGAGATTTCTAAACTTTACCACCATTCCTCTCCACCATTATAACAATAATGTCGTTTTTACTGAACTTTCTTTTCTCTTGCAATCAAACAGGCCTGTCTTCCAAATATTTAAGCCTCTATGATTCTACTCTCCACAACCAGAGAGTCACTTCTAGGGAGCACTTTGTTTTCAATTTAGATGACAAATTCCCTCTTCTCTCTTCATCTGTTTTACTAGATTAAGGGTATACTGGGATTATAAAAGAATCATACGAGCTCACACACCACACAAGGAAAAAACTTCAGTACGTTATAGTTTCTCTTTGTGTTTATCCTTTTATTTATCCATTGACTCTGTAGAGGTTAAACATCTAAAATATGCTAGACATTAACTTTCCAAGGAATAATACAGAAGTATCTGGTACTTCTATGACCTCCTTCATTCTGGTTTGTTCACAACCACTTACATCCATTCCCATGGCTACACCTTAGCTTTATCACCACATGGAACTGGGTCGCCCTGAACCCATAAACACAAACTGCATCTTCTGATCTATGTCCATCTGCTATTCCTTTACTTTTTAAAAATCTATTCTTTGATATTACTGACACCTTCAGTTCCCCCCCACTTAGAGGTCTGAAAGCACATCTGGATTCAGATACTAGCTAGTTGGGGCCCACAGTTCCAGCACAGAGGCCAGTACCCTTGTTTCTAGTCTCCTTTGTCCTTTTGTGATCTTTACCATTATCATCCCCAGCTCAGTTCAACCCAACTGGACCCACAGAAGGATCAGTGGAATGATGTGGCCGCAGACAAGGTTCTGGGCTTTGGAGTCAGCCTGCAGTTGCATTTGCTTCTGCCAATTGCCAGCTGTGTGGCTTTATTAAGCATTTAACCTCTACAAGCCTTGGTTTCTCTATCCATATGATGTAAATAATGATTCCTACATTACAGGCCTTATTATGAGGACTAGAGAACAGGCCTCTTAACCACATAGCATAGCCTTCTTCTGGCACATAGAAGGCACGAATAAATAGAAATGTTTGGCTGTTTCTAGTTCAGTTCTGCTAAGTCTTTCTGGAGAAAATTGCATATTCATGTTGCTGGGCTCCATTATAAATTTATGAGCTCCATCCTTCGCTTGCCCCTCAAGGGTTTCTCATCTACTCCATTTCCGTTCTCCATAACAGCTGTTCCAATCCTTTTTGCCTTTCCTCAAGGGTCCGGCCAGATTCCTGCCTCCCCTGCTCTCAGCAAGTGGCTTAACTTCCTCTTCTACTGAGAAAGCAGGTGCCTGTGAGCACGTACAATTTCCGCGTCAGTCCTGATCTCTCCAATCAGCTCCATCATCAAGCCTCCTCTCCCACTTCACTCCAATCTCAGGAAAAGAAGTATCCCTGCTCACTCGAAAATTAATGAAATGACCCAGAAAGTATTTGTTGAATGTTGATTGATGGACCGACCATATGTCAGAGCCTGGGCTGGGTGCCAACCTGGTCTCAAACAGCTCTAGCCTCATAGAGAAGTCAGATCAGTGCACAAACAAGAAACAAACAACAGGATTCGTGCTATGATAAATGCAAAAACAGGTACTAGCCAAGGCTTGCAAGGTCAGCTAGGCCAGCTTCCCATAGCCGGCTGCATCTAACCGAAGACTGAAAAAGAAATAGTAGTAGCCAAGTGAGAGGGAAGGAGAGAGTGCTTACAGACAAAGAAAGCAGGCTGTGCAAATCGTGGAAATATGGAAGACCTGGGTGCTGGGCCCAGATTTCATTACAGACATAAGGAACCTGGAGCACGTAGCTGTTGGAAACAACCACTGGGCCAGACACTCAGTTTGTGTCACCAAATGGACAGGAATGAAGAACCAGACAGACACGCCTGACTTGCTCCAAATCCAGGTATCTAACGTTAGAGAGGATGATCAGGAAAACTTCCAGTTTGTTCACATCACTTCTGTCTTGGAAATGGAATGTCTCATATGACTGAGAGGAGACACATAGATTCTGACCACAGGCCTTAAGCGATATGGCCAAGATGCCTGAACCATTTTCTGTCTGCATTGAAGGAAACTGTAGCTAGAAACACTTTTGTTTAAAAATTCTATTTGCTTCCTTTTTCAATATGTGTGCTGTGCTGTGTGCTGTGTGCTGTGCTTAGTCACTCAGTCAAGTCCGACTCTGTGAGACTCCATGGACTATAGCCCTCCAGGCTCCTCTGCCCATGGGGGTTCTCCAGGCAAGAATGCTGGAGTGGGTTGCCATGTCCTCCTCCAGGGGATCTTCCCAACTCAGGAATCGAACCCAGCTCTCCCGCAGGCAGATTCTTTACCATGTGAGCCACCAGAGAATCCCTTCAATATGTGTACCTGCATAAACAGATACAGAGGGACTTCCCTCATAGTTCAGTTGGTAAAGAATCTGCCTGCAATGCAGGAGACCCAGGTTCGATCCCTGAGTTGGGAAGATCTCCTGAAGAAGGAAATGGCAACCCAGTCCAGTATTCTTGCCTGGAGAATCCCATAGGCAGAGGAAGCTGGCAGGTTACAGTTCATGGGGTCGAAAGAGCTGGACACGACTTAGCGACTAAACCACCAAACCAGCATAAATTGACTACAGAGAAACTTCTCTTTTTGTACCCCAAATAAGGCAAAGAGAAGTCAGTAATAAGCTGCTTTCAAAATATGAGCTTACATTTTTCTTTCTGAAAAGTATTTTTAAAAGATTGAAAATGCCTAGAAGAAAACGTGAGCAATAAGTTCCTTGCCATTAGTCTGGGCAATGAATTTTTTAGATTTGACACCAAAAGCAAAGGCAACAGAAGCAATAATAAACAACTGGGACTACATCAAACTAATGTGCAACAAAGGAAACCATTAACAAAATAAAAAAGCAACCTACCAAATGGGAGAAAATATTTGCATATCATATATCAGATAAAGGGGTAATATTCAAAATATATTAAGAGCTCATACAACTCAAAATAAAAAACATGACAATACAACTTAAAAAAAATAAGCAGGTAATCTGAATAGACATTTCTCCAAAGAAGATACACAGATGGTCAACAAGCACATGAAAAGACGATCAAAATCACTAATAATCAGAGAAATGGAAATCATCTCTCTGATTTGCCTTGGAGGTTACAGTCCATGGGGTCACAAAGAGTCAGACACGAGTTGAGTGACTAATATTCTCGCTGTATGTGGGATTCTGGGGCCATGGTCCTTTTTCCTTTAGAATACAGTGTTTGCTTATGAATTGAAAATTTTCAAGGTAAGAAGTATGAAGTAAGAACTTTTTCAAAAAGAAAGCATTAATGTCCGTCCTAAGGATTTCATAAAACTGATCTAAGAATAATTTATATTCTACTAGAAAAACGATGGCTAATTTTTATAAAGGTATAATCATTCGTTTTTGTTTTTTTTTTAACTGAGAAGGAAAACAGCAAATGTGATTAACCTCCATATTAAGAAAATTAGTTTATGCAGAATAAATTATTTTCTAATGACAGTGGTTTGGGGGAAAGTGTATAAAATTAAGTACTGCAAAATAAGTTCCTCAAGAGTCCTGGAGAGTCCCTGGAGCTGGGAAGGAATTCTGGGTTACGTAACAGACAGCAACGGAAGAGGATTGGTCAGGCACTTAACCTACACTATTTTCTTCAGAACAGGTTCTCAGAGAAGTAAACACTTACTGGAGATCCCAACACTAGTAAATAATTGGCAGAGCTCAAATTTGAACCCAACTGTATGCCTCCAGCACACATCCCCGTTGCGGTCCACCACGTCACTGGGAATGTCTGTGTGTTCACGGCACTGGGCTAGGTGCTTTGACAGATGGAAGGGTGAACATCCCTACCTGCATGTTGTTAGCTGACAGACCCTATTTAATGTACTTAGCTGCAAAAAAGAATGAAAGAAAACCAGCATTTCTCTTCCTGTCAGTAAAAATTAAACCATGAATCTATGATTCAGAAGAAAAATGTCCTTATCCAGGTGCATTTTTATACATTAGCATTTAGGGCAAATTGCCCAGAAATCCAATACTAATTTACCCTTAGGATCTCAGCCCACAGTTACTGTTGGAATTTTTGGCAAGTAGATTTCCCTGGGGGTAATAGTCAAATTAAGAAGCCTTCTTAAAGAAAAGGTGTGAGAGTCTTAGGCAACAGTTCAAAGCTTGGTGTTCAAAGGTGGGGAGGGGTACTTAGCCAGGGGGTGCTCCAGTGGGTAAACGAGGTGAGAGAGTACCTGTTTCCTTACCCCGAACCTCTGCTTAATGGAGCGGTGATAGACTTGGTACGCAGTGGTGATAATCTTTACTTTGCACTCAAAATAACAGTGAACCATAATTTAAATTCTAATTTCAAAGTTATTACAGCAGATTTGGGAGGTGAACACTTCCAGGGTCAAACTTGAACTCTTTGCAACTATAAAATGCCAATGTGAGTTTAGTAGCCCAGAAAAGCACTTCCCACACCTAATACTCTCAGATTCATGAGTTTAATTCCTATTGTGCTGAGAGCCCCCTTAAAATAACGATAATAACAATAGTTACCTTTTTGATCACTTTCTATGTGAAATGTATGCTTCTTAAGGTTTTACCATTCAGTGAATCCTCATAATAACTCTATGTTTACATACCTGTTTTATAGATGAGAAAACTGAAGTCCAGTGAGATTAAGTGATTTGCCAAAGATTATAAAGCTGGTAACTAGCAGATCCAAGATTTGAACCTACACAGACTGGACCCTGACCAAGCATTACTGACCACTGCCATTTACAAGGTTCCATGTGGTCACACATGACCTTTAATGAAAATTTTCTTATTACTTGGATGAATATTTCTTGGACTGAGTGTGAGTTTGGCTGAGGAAATTGACTTGCTTTTAGACGAACTCCTACAAAGTTAAGCAGTATCTTTTGTAGACCCCAAAGGAATCTATAAGAAGAAATGTCAAGGAAATTTAAACATCAAGATGGAATGAGGTGGAAATCAGTAGGACAATATTAAGGGAAAGCTACTACTGAATGAGTAGCTGCTACTGAAGCCTGGCATGCTGCAGTCCGTGGTGTCGCAGAGTCAGACGTGACTGAGCGATGGAACAACGGCCACCACTGAATGGGCAGGTCCCTGCTCATCCCCAAAACAGTTTGCAGTAACAGGATTAAGTCATGCCCCACTACCTCGTAAGCCGAAGGTATTAAACCTGCTCACTGCTCTGATCAGAACTGGTTTAAGAGTTGGGTATGGCTGGGCTGGGCTTCCCACGTGGCTCAGTGGTAAAGAATCTGCCCCCAAGAGCAGGAGGCGCAGGAGATAAGGGTTCCATCCCTGGGGCGGGAAGATCCCCTGGAGGAGAAAGTGGCAACCCACTCCAACATTCCTGCCTGGGAAATTTCATAGAAGAGTCTGGAGGGCTACTGTCAAAGAGGCACAAAGAGTCAGTTTGACTTAGTGACTAAGCAGGCACACATTCATGGCTGGACCTCTGAATGCAAAGGCATTGTGGGTAAGGGGCTGAGAACACAGAGACTGAAAATTAGAATAAACATAACAATTTCCAGGCCCATGCCCAATTCCAAATTTGGGAAAATATCTACTTCTCAATTTGAATTACATTTCTACTGTCAAGATACCTGACCTAACTTAGTGACATGGGAAACCCCGTTCCTTTACACATTGCATACAATGTAATGTGATGTATAATGTTCAATTCAAGTGTGTTGACTGATGTCAAGTGTAAGATAAAGCATTGCCCTTCATCTTCTGACTGTCCCCTGGTGATCCTCTTGGAGAATCACTTTCTCTATTCTGCCAGTGAGTACCTCCCCAGAACAGGACACCTACTCTAGACAGCCTGCAGCTGGATTGGTTAGGAGCCGGCTACATATGCTCCAGCTGGCCCCACCAGCCTGACCAGTGAGACGCAGGGTGAGGCAAAACAAGGAATCTACAATCCTGTGCAAGACAGCCAAGCTGGCTTCTTTATTAGGCCCACGAAAGACTAAAACTCCTCTTCAGCAAAGTGGAACCAACCAGAGATAAGAACCTCAGGGACGGGTTTTCCTGGCTGGCTTTTTAACTTTATAGGCAGTGAAGGACCAGAGCGTTTTAGTTGTTTGCATCTTCCCACATTCAAAGTCTTCCATCAAGGATGTCTTTGGCTATCGGGAAAACATTAGCAGCAGGAGGGGGAGATTGGCCACCTTTTATTTCTATCAACTTCAGAGGCATTTTTTTTTTTGTCAAACTGCCTACCCCACACGAAAGGATTCTCTTTCTTCTGGTTTTGATGTGGTTATCTGGCAAGATAGAGGTAACTTTTCTTAGCATTTCCCTTTCTTCAGCCAAAGCACAGACTGTTTGGACACATGGTCTCATTTCTATAATTCTTTAACCTACAGGAGACTTGTGCACTAGGGTTGATGTCAGGTCTGATGGGGTCCTTCCTGGAACAGCTGAAGAATCAGGGTCATTTCCTCATAGGCCACGTGTCCAGACAAAGACATAAGCTCCATGAGATGAGGGTCTGCACATTGGTCTTACAAGCCCTGTGTTCCCAGCACTGGTCATAATGCCTGGTACATAATGGGTATTCTGAGTATCTAATACTGTGGATTACAACATCTTTCCCCAAACTTTCTCATGGGACACTAGACCCAAAGGATGCTCAGAAAAAAAAAAAAAAGTCTATTTTTTGATAAAGTGAGCGTCATAAGGGGCTTCCCTGGTGGCTCAGCAGTAAAGAAACTGCCTGCCAATGCAGGAGATGTGGGTTTGGATCCCAGAGTCAGGAAGATTACCAGGAGAAGGAAATGGCAGCCCACTCCAGTATTCTTGCCTGGGAAATTCCATGGACAGAGGAATCTGGTGGGCTACAGTCCATGGGCTGGCAAAGGGTTGGACATGACTTAGTGACTAAACAACAATAACACAATCTTGATAAATTCTGCATATCTGAGCCCCTTTCAAAAATCCCTATTCAAGTTAACCTACTTAAGAGGCTTTTCACTTTTTTTGTAAAGAAATACAGATTCACTCTCTACAATTTCCAATAGTCCTTCAAGTGACTATTCTAGACTTTCCCCTGAAATCATTAATATACAAGCCTGATGAACTGTCATTTTCAAATCATCCTGAGTGCAAATAGGGATAACAAGCTCCCTTCTGCCTTCCTATGGTGTATTTCCATGCCTAGGCACAACCAGGTGGATTTACTTCTGGAGAATGATTGCCTTCAATTTAATCAATTTTTCATAGCTTAATAGTCTCTCAGGGCATTTACTTTGCATTTAAGATGAAGACCACAGATTTGTATATATTACGGAAATACACTATAGCTCCCATTTTGATAAGGAATGTGAAACCCAGCCTAGTCACCAGCACTGCCGTGAGGGAGAGATGGAATGTGTCCATACATTGATATGGATGGTCTTTACCTAAGTATAAGGAGGACTTTCATTTTCATGCATGCATGCTAAATCATTTCAGTCATGTCAAACTCTCTGTGCCCCATGAATTGTAGCCCACCAATCTCCACTTCCCATGGGATTCTCCAGGCCAGAATACAGGAGTAGGTTGCCATTTACTCTCCAGGGGCTCTTTCTGACCCAGGGATTGAACCCATGTCTCTTACATCTCCTGATCTGGCAGGCAGGTTCTTAACCACTAGTACCATCTGATAGGTGTTTAAAACTCTAAAACCCCAAAATGTTTTAAACATCTCAGTGATTCCAGACCCAAGAATTTATCCTGAGGATATGTGTAAAGTTATAAGATTTCTTATCAACTGTGAAAAATTAGAAGCCATTTAAATGTCCAACAGTAACATCTTAATAAACTACAGTACATAATATATAACAGAATAAAGTTAAAAGCCATCATTTACTGAATGGTCTGCTGGACACTGTTCTATAAGGGTTTCATATGTGTTAACTCAATCCTCACAATAAACCTATACGGCAATTCTATCTCCCTCTTTTTACAGATGAGCACACGAAAGCACAGAGCAGTAGAGTAAACTGCACGAGGCTGCATGGGGTGGAACAAGGATTCCAGCCTGGGAAGCCTGGCTCCAGGGCCCATGCCCTGCATCTGCACTGGACCTCTCTTTCAAGAAGGATGCATTCAGTTCAGTTCAGTTCAGTTCAGTTGCTCAGGTGTGTCTGCCTCTTTGCAACCCCATGGACTTCAGCACGCCAGGCCTCCCTGTCCATCACCAATTCCCCGAATTTACTCGAACTCAGGTCCATTGAGTCGGTGATGCCATCCAACCATCTAATACTCTGTCATCCCCTTCTCCTCTGCCTTCAATTTTTCCCAGCATTCAGGTCTTTTCAAATGAGTCAGTTCCTTGCATCAGGTGGCCAAAGTACTGGAGTTTCAGCTTCAGCATCAGTCCTTCCATTGAATATTCAGGTTTGATTTTCTTTAGGATGGACTGCTTGAATCTCCTAGCACTCCAAGGGACTCTCAAGAGCCTTCTCCAACACCACAGTTCAAATGCTTGGGTGTGTGCTAAGTCGCTTCTTCTTCTGCTGCTGCTGCTGCTGCTGCTAAGTCACTTCAGTCGTGTCCAACTCTGTGCGACCCCAGAGACGGCAGCCCACCAGGCTCCCCTGTCCCTGGGATTCTCCAGGCAAGAACACTGGAGTGGGTTGCCATTTCCTTCTCCAGGGCATGAAAGTGAAAAGTGAAAGTGAAGTGGCTCAGTCATGTCCAACTCTTTGCAAACCTATGAACCATAGCCTGCCTGGCTCCTCTGTCCATGGGATTCTCTAGGCAAGAATACTGGAGTGGGTTGCCATTTCATTCCTCAGGGGATCTTCTGACCCAAGGATACAACCCAGGTCTCTTACATCTCCTGCGTGGCAGGTGGTTTTTGTTTTTGTTTTTTACCACTGAGCCACTTGGGAAGCCCTCAAGAAGGATGATGCTACTTCGAATATCTATAACTTCTTAAACATATATATAAAACACAGTAACAGCAAAAATGGAAAGTTCTCCACTTTAAAATCAGTAATCTTCCTCTTTGCTTTATTGCTCATCTATATTTACTAAATTTTCTACAACAAGTATCTGATATTTTAGTTCAAAAATAAATACAATAAAAATTGATGCTATTATTTTGACTGAAAACCAAACTCCTAGAGTCAGCTCAACATAAAACGCAAGCCAATACATTCCAGAAGAATGGGAGCCAGGCAGCACGGGGAGGGCTACTCCAGGGCCCAGGGTCCAGGCCTCTAGTGGTATACACTACCCACGATCCAGTAAACCAACAAGCTCTCTGCGAGGAACAGAGCTAAACAGAGACCATCTCTTGGACCTTCCTTCAGCTAGCTTCCAAACCTCAATTTTCTCAACCCAGCCAATTTTTATGATTACCAACAGTGACAGGGAGTTTCAAGTCCATAGTCTTTTGAAAACTTAGGAAATAAGGTAAGTAATAAATAGGAAGAGTTGGGACTTACAGAGTCTGTGTGGACGTGGTCTCCTGCAAAGAGTGCACTCAATATGTAAAGGTTAGAACTGCATAGAATCTTAGAGATAAAATTCAGATATCTTCATTTAGCAAAGACTGCAAGGCTCAGAGAGGTTACGTAACTTGTACTCGGTTACCCGGACTGCCAGGGGCCAAACCAGAATTAAAAACCAACTTTTTAGTGCTTAGTCCATACTCCTTCCATTCAGCCATAACTACCTCAGGGACTTGGGCTCAGCTGAAAGAAGGGGAAAGGTATTGATTTAAAAAAAAAAAAAAGATATTTTATTAAAGCCGTTTTCTATTCACTCTTACTGTACTACCAGCATTTACAAAAGAGAAGTGTACAGAGTAAAATGTGAGGGCCTCCCTCCACACACCATAACTCCCCCTACCAAGAAGTGATTACCACAGTCAATAATTTTGGGTGTCACCTTCCAAACCTCTTTCCATCAGTGTCATACATGTATTTAGCAGTGTGCTAGAACCAGTCTGAACCAGTCGTTGAGAGTCACATTTTCAAGTTGTGAGCTGGATGATAAATGCAGTCATCATTAAAAATTAATTTATATAAACTTACAATTTCATTACTTATTTTAAAAGTACTCAAACCATAAAAAAAATAAACTCCATCACTTCCCTTTCATTTTTTTTTAACTACATTTTACTATTACCTATGTTCTTGAGGTTATTTCCGTTTATCACATCTGTGTGGTGGATAAATGAACAGTGCCTTACTGCTCATCTCTTTCCAGCTTCATGTCCCATGGCAACACACTGTAGAATCCACCGGAGTGGAAGTGTTTACAGCAAGAAACTGGCAACCGCGACAAACCAGGGCCTGCCCTCGCCTCCTCCAAAAGGCCAGTTTCCAAGCACTTATTGGCATACCATGATAGATATGTTTTCTCAAGTATTTTCCTCATCATAGACTATAGAAAAAAATTTCAATCTGTTAAATGTATTTCTTTTCCCTGTAGAAAACAGAGCAGAAGCAGGTGAAATATGTCTCCGTGAACCTTTTTTCTAAACTATTCTTTCCTTTCTTTTCTCTCAATCACCTCCTCCCTTGTTGCTCTAGCCAGTTTTAACTAAATCCCAGTTTCTTTTAACTTCCCTCTTCAAGTATATCCTGCCTGCCCTCTTCTATTCATCCCATACCTCTCAAGTCTTAAAGGGAGAAAAAGCATTTTTAAAGGTGAAGGTGAAGCTCTCCTTAATCGCTCAAGAGACAAGGAAACAAGAATGGCTGGGCTGGCCTTGCCCTGGTCAGCACTAGGTTCTGCTTACGGCAACTCTGACCCTCCTCGGCTCCTGGGTGTCAGAGGGAAAGCAACATACTTAGTCCCCTTTGTTTACACACCAAAAGATTGGGTTTCCTCAAATTCCTAAGGAACTTCAGAAGATGAGCTTTTAGATAGGAAACTTCACAGGCTGAGTAAGCTGAGAAAAGAAAAAAGAAAAAAACCCATGTCACCCTCAAGCAGTTCCATCAAGGGATGAAATTTTAAATCACATCATGTCTCACACCCATTTCTTAGTGCAAAATAAATCACTTGAACAGAGTGCAAGCCAATTTTTACTTTAAAAATGTTGTGTCCTAAGGCTGTCTTCTTGAACTTCAAAAGCACACTTTGTAATTACTCTACCTATCAAAGGAAACTCAACACTTCACCTCCAATCTTCTTCAGCTTGTGTTATCACTTTTAATTGTTAATAAACCACATTAATTTTAAACTGATTATTCTGTTTCGGAATTCAATGTTTTCAAACAGAATACACTGATTATATATAAATGAGCTTATTTACGTACAAGCTAAAGTTAAATGGGGCTTTTTCTCACTGCCTGTCATTGGTTTTATTTTTAGAAATTTCTGGCATTCTGGAGGCACAGCAATTCTTGTCCCTCACTTTTTAAAGGAATAGTTTTCTGGGAATGAGAAAGATTTTTAAATGCCAGGGATTTTATCAGGGTTTGCGTCCTGATCCTGGCTGGCGAATCAGCTTGCAATTATTTTTAAGGAAAGTAAAGGACTAAAAAATAATTTGCCAAATTTAGGCCATGGTATCAACCTGTATAAATCATTCAGATTTATCTGAATGTAATCAGTCATTACATGCTTTCTTTGCTTAACGAGTTTTTCCCCACCTGGTATTAACAAGCTAAGTGCTTGTTATCAACCTTCCCACCACTGTGGGCACTGGTCATGTCTATCTGACAAAAGCATTTGTTCACAAACCACATTTTTCCAGCCTGGCCAATTTCCTCTCGTGGTTACTAACACAATGCTCTTGAGATGGAAGCACCTCATGTTTGTGTTCACTCTGGCACCGAGCTCACAGTTCAGGAACTCTCAGAACATCCTTCTCTCTGCTCTCGGCACCCATGGTGCCGAGCCTCTGCCTGAAGGGCGCTCTCTCCCCTCTGCCAAGCAAGCCGAGTTCCGCAGCGCCCTTCCCACTCTCCCGGATGACATTGGCAAGCCTGCCTCCCAGTCCCACAGTGCAGGGCTAGCCCCCCCACCAGCTCTGCCAAGAGCTTTCCGGGTGCCAGACGCTATTCTGCGTGTAAACACGCGTTAAGTAATCCTCACCACAACCTTATTAGTAAGCAAATTCTTACTCTCACTTTGTAGATAAGAGCCCGGGGGCTTGAGAGATTGGTGCCCGAGGTCACCAAGCTGGGAGAAGACAGGGCAGCCAGCTCCAGGGTCAGCACACTGAAGAGCCCTCCCACACCTCCCTGCTCCATCAAGCACCCGAGTTACCCACACAACGGCTTCTCCCCTGGCCACGCACCTCCAGGCACAGGGGCCACCTCCTACCCGTTCCTGCAGCACCCAGCGTGCCTGCCACAGTGCCTGGGGAGTGGCAGGGGAACATGAACCTTTTATGGAAGGAATGGACTTTTCCTACCACTTCTAGGTTTGTGAATCGGGAGATGTCTCCACAAGAAGATGGCCGGTGGTGGCATTGGGGAAAGAGCTCACCAAGCTGCTGGCCCTTGATGTCCACGGCCTGAGGCCCAAATCTCTCCATTCCTGGACTATGTAAGGGGAATGACGTGACTGACGGTGTCAAGCGGGTACACACTGACCAAGTGTCACCTCCCCTTGAAAGTTATAGCAAGTAAGGGGCCACAGATGGTACTTGACATAAGTCAGTGACGGCAGCTGGAATAAACTAGCAGAGCTGACCCTGGAGGTTGGAATTAGCCTATCTTTCTGATTCTTTTATCACTCTACTAGCAAAATTATCATTTAAATGTATTCAGTTACTTACACATACCCTATCTTGTACCCAGAATAGTTTATATATTCTGCAGATCTATACACTGGTAATGAAAAGAAATAAGAAAACAAAACCAGGGACAATAAATGGAACTCAGAATGAATCTAATCCAAAAAAAAAAAAAAGTACATAACAGAGCTGCTGCATATTTGCTATGACTGTGGCGAAAGAATGAAATGTATGTAGCCCTTTATGATGTACATTTACCAAGATCCTCATACTGGATCTTCAAAGAGGACATTCCCTAGAGCTAATATGAGCAGGTTCCAGGTGAGGAAGTGGGAGCTCAGAGAGAAGGAGCTTAACTGAGTTCACACAGTGAGTGTGAGTGGGACGAAGGCTAGCCTTGAGGTCAGGAACTGATTTCGAAGTCTGTTCTGAAGGTCTCACAATCAGCCACCCCTGAACCATCTTCCCCACATGAAGGGAAATAATTAACTATAGTTGAAATACCATAGTTATTTCTCCCCTTTACCTACAGTTAGTACAGCATAGTCAGAGAAGGTAATGGCACCCCACTCCAGTACTCTTGCCTGGAAAACCCCATGGATGGAGGAGCCTAGTGGGCTGCAGTCCATGGGGTCTCGAAGAGTCGGACACGACTGAGTGACTTCACTTTCACTTTTCACTTTCATGCATTGGAGAAGGAAATGGCAACCCACTCCAGTGTTCTTGCCTGGAGAATCCCAGGGACAAGGGAGCCTGATGGGCTGCCGTCTGTGGGGTTGCACAGAGTCAGACACGACTGAAGCGACTTAGCAGCAGCAGTACAGCATAATAACAATAACTGAGGCTATGAGACACCTGAGTCTGGTTCTAGAAGCAGTGTTTTGTGAGTCTGATGGTCACCCACTCCTACTGACCCGAGGTGCAAGCCCACCCCGTCACAGCTCAGGTCTAGGCAGCACTGTTTTCCTGAACCTGCTTTCTGGGTTAAGACCAGAAACCTCAGCTCCACCTCTTTACTCTAAGTTCCATGGTTAGAGACATCTTTTGAGGAGGACTGCTGGGGGAGGGCAGTGGTCCCCGGACAGGGCAAGTCTTCACTCTGCCCAGGGCACTGGGAAACCCATGGACCAGACTCCTGGTGTCTTGTCATAATCCTGATACCCCTCTTCCCTCTAGTTAGACAGGAACCAAAGTGTGAATCAGAGGGTCTCTGACATAGGGATCTGGAAAAAAAAATGTAGAAGAGATGCTAATAACAGAGAAAAAGAACAACTCACAGGCAGGTAACTTCTGGGAAGGCTGCTTCCAGAGACAGACCTGCATCTGACGAGCCTCAGTGGACTCTCCTCCCTTCTGCCCCTTCAGCCCTGGCTCCCGCTCCATCACTCCCGCTCCCCCACATGCTAACCTCCTTTCCCAGGACAGCTTCCCACCCAAGCAACCCTAAGGAAGGTGCTCCAGAGGCTGCCTTTCCAGAAGTGTTTCTGAGCATTTGCTGCTGGCGCCAGCATCTACAGTTTTCACTGCGGGGTACACAAGCAGACAGAGTGAAGAAGCATAATACAACCCACTTAGACATGGGATTAGTGGCAGCCAGACACCCGGAGAGATAAAAATCCCTCGGCCTCCCGCAGACTTACTGCGTGGAGCGGTCCAGCGGACGTGCTAGCCATCTTCCTCAAACAATAACACAACCGAACGCTTTCTACTCGGGGTCAGGGTCAGGGTCAGGGTCACTAGTAACGCTCTGGCCAACGGCACAAACAGTCCGGCCGCCCCCACTTTTCTGCCTCTCCTTACGTGGCCCTTTCCTGGCGCGATAATGGACTGTATCGCTCTCGTAGATCCTTCTCTTCAGAAAACTGGGAGGTTGAGGGGGGAGCCCCGACATCATCCTCAGGCTATCTGGAGTCCACCCACTTTGTCTCTTTATAAAACTACCTACACCCAATAAACTGTGGATTTAAAAAAAAAATGCTTGTGAGGGAACAAGAAATAAAATCCAAAGACATCTCAAAAAAAAAAAAAAGAAAAGGAAAAGAGACTTTGGGAAATCGTTTACTCTTCTTCTTACTCAAATACCCTGATAAGATGACCGCAAGATAGCAGACAACTTATTTACTGCAAGAAACTTTGGAGATAATGTAGGACACCTTCATTTTACAGATGAAGAAGCAGAGGCCCCAAGAAGGTAAATGACTATCTCAAAGTCACAGTACCTAGTGGTAGGACCAGAATCTAAGTGACCAAGACAGGTGGCTGGGATAGAAGAGCAGTGAGACAGCAGTTTGAGCAGCCAGGACTGCTGGGATCACCAGGCTCCCGCAGAAAGGCTGTTTGCCCTGTTGTTCCCTGCTGGTCTCATACATTCCCTCCCCCACAGTGGCCTTTCCTACTGCTTCCACCCCTCCCAACCTACCCAGCCTGGGGTGGGTGCCCCTTCACATTTACATCGGGGGATGCTGTCACAGATGATAAGACGCAGCTTGGAGGACACAAGTCATTTGAGCCCTGTTCTACACTTTGAGCCCCTTTCCACTCCAGGAATGGGCGTAGGCGTGACCACAGCAAAGGGAGCCTAGTTGCTTTATTTAACCTTATTTAGATATGTCCCCCTGCCCACCAAAAAAATAAACCTGTCACAAAAAGATCGTAACCCAGCTTATTTTTTTTAAGGCTTAAGCAACAAAAGTATATGAACTTGAAATGTTTAAAAAAAAAAAGTGCCAGAATGAAGAATGAGATCAGGATGCCATCATCCCATGGCAAACAGCAATAACACCCTCTTCACCTTGCTTACAAAAACATGCTGCAGAGGAATTGAAAATAAGACTACAACAAATGTTATTGAGTTTTAGGGGTTTGTTTTTTGTTTTTTAATCAATGTTGTCACTTAAGAACCAGCTTCCTTTTCTCTATAGTCCAGCACTTGTATCTTGAAGTAACAGTTGGCCCTTGATGACAATGCTCTAAAAAAGCGTCATCTGCTTCTAACGATCCCCTTGGAAGTTTCAAGGGATTCCAAAAGATTGGATTCCGATTTACTCACTATTGACTTAATTTACAGACTTTCTTTTCTAAACTCTTTGGTGATGTTTAAAAATACATAGTTAAGTTTTACCATAGAAATAAGACTGATTAGCATGATGAGATGTATCAAAGGTGGGGTAACCTCTGAATCTTCCCAAAGAGGGGGAATGTTCGGAGCCTGGGTATGCAGACCAGCATCTAAAATCCTATGCTGAGTAACTGAACACATCTGGGAAAACAGACTCACTGCCACTCAAAATACCTACTCTAGTCTCCAGCACATCTGTGGAGCAATTAAAGAACCAAGGGCACAGTTAGAATTCAGGTCAGCACACAGCAACAATGGGGCTCTTTGATGTGAGGTCAGCTTTGGTCAATCTCATATACTCATTAAACAGGTTAATCAACTTAGTGCAGGACACAGGACAGGAGTAACCAAAAATTTATTTAATTACCATTGCCCTGAAAGCATCAGCAGAAAGATCTGCTTTGTTTGTTGGATGTAGTGCTCGCTGTTTCCTTATCAGTGCGTTCTGGAGCTAAAGGTGTCACTTCAGGAACTGTGTGCTTTTCTCCTAGCAGCGAAATGTAGATATTACACTAACATCTGTTAGTATTTATTACTTAAATTAACATACTACAAAAATAGGTGGTCTGGTGGGTACCTTCCTTTTTCCATCCTTACAGATTTCTCTTGCTTGGTTTACATAATAAAGCATGGGTTGAATTTGGGGATACATGAATATGTAGCAAGTTCTTTACATTTGCCTTCTTCCCTTGAGTTAGGAAGGTGTTTTGTTGCTGCCGCTGTTTCACTTTCACTTTTCAGCTGTGCTGAGTCTCTCCTGCTGCGCACACGGCTCCTCTAGGTGTGGGGACTGGGGCTACTCCCCACTTGTGGACTGCAGGCTTCTCACTGTGCTGGCTCCTCTAGGCCTGGCTCTCAGGCGCTAGAGCACTGGCTCCCAGAGTTGTGGCGTGGGGGTTTAGCTGCCCCGAGGCAGGTGGGATCTTATTTCCCAGATCAGGAATCGAACCTGGCATTAGTAGGTGAATTCTTAACTGTGGGATCAGCAGGGAAGTCCCAAAAAGGTGTTAATGTGACACACTCAGTTGAGCAAACCTCATTCATAGTCTCCAAGATGCCTAATGAACTACCCATAGGAAGGCAGTTAATACAAACGACTAGTGCTACTGTGAATGCTTTAGCTGAGAGACCTGGACTTTAGGTCAACCAGGCTTGGATTCTAATGCAGCGCCCTGATCTGCAAATGCTCTTTTGTGGACTGAAGATAATGATAATAATCCTACTCTGCGGGACTGTTGTGAAGATATAAGAAAACAATGCACATAAAATGCTTAGTGCAGTGTTTGGAACACAGTAAAACTTAATATTAAAATGTTAGACCTGAGTGGGAGCCTAATAGTCACCTAATTGAATGTCATCTTTTTCAGAGGAGAAAAGTGAAGCTGACTGATGTTAAGTGCAGAGTTAATTAATAATATACATGTGAGCTGATCAGTTAGAAAAAGTATAATGTCCTAATCAGTTCAGTTCAGTCACTCAGTTGTGTCTGACTCTCTGCATTACATTTGCCTTCTTCCCTTGAGTTAGGAAGGTGTTTTGTTGCTGCCGCTGTTTCACTTTCACTTTTCAGCTGTGCTGAGTCTCTCCTGCTGCGCACAAGGCTCCTCTAGGTGTGGGGACTGGGGCTACTCCCCACTTGTGGACTGCAGGCTTCTCACTGTGCTGGCTCCTCTAGGCCTGGCTCTCAGGCGCTAGAGCACTGGCTCCCAGAGTTGTGGCGTGGGGGTTTAGCTGCCCCGAGGCAGGTGGGATCTTATTTCCCAGATCAGGAATCGAACCTGGCATTAGTAGGTGAATTCTTAACTGTGGGATCAGCAGGGAAGTCCCAAAAAGGTGTTAATGTGACACACTCAGTTGAGCAAACCTCATTCATAGTCTCCAAGATGCCTAATGAACTACCCATAGGAAGGCAGTTAATACAAACGACTAGTGCTACTGTGAATGCTTTAGCTGAGAGACCTGGACTTTAGGTCAACCAGGCTTGGATTCTAATGCAGCACCCTGATCTGCAAATGCTCTTTTGTGGACTGAAGATAATGATAATAATCCTACTCTGCGGGACTGTTGTGAAGATATAAGAAAACAATGCACATAAAATGCTTAGTGCAGTGTTTGGAACACAGTAAAACTTAATATTAAAATGTTAGACCTGAGTGGGAGCCTAATAGTCACCTAATTGAATGTCATCTTTTTCAGAGGAGAAAAGTGAAGCTGACTGATGTTAAGTGCAGAGTTAATTAATAATATACATGTGAGCTGATCAGTTAGAAAAAGTATAATGTCCTAATCAGTTCAGTTCAGTCACTCAGTTGTGTCTGACTCTCTGCAACCCCATGAATCACAGCACGCCAGGCCTCGCTGTCCATCACCAACTCCCGGAGTTCACTCAAATTCACGCCCATTGAGTCGGTGATGCCATCCATCTTTTGTTCCCTTTTCCTCTTGCCCTCAATCCGTCCCAGCATCAGAGTCTTTTCCAGTGAGTCAACTCTTCACATGAGGTGGCCAAAGTACTGGAGTTTCAGCTTTCGCATCAGTCCTTCCAATTGACACCCAGGGCTGATCTCCTTTAGAAAGGACTGGTTGGATCTCCTTGCAGTCCAAGGGACTCTCAAAAGTCTTCTCCAACACCGTAGTTCAAAAGCATCAATGTTATAATAATAGATGTTGAAAGTAATTTCATGAAACCCACTACTAACTTAAAAGAAGAGAAATAAAGATGGGCATTTGCCTATTAAAATTAAAATATGGTATAAAAGCACACCATTTTTTAAAACGTGGCACCGAAGAGGGAATAAACAGACCAGTGAAGTGAAATGCATGGCTCACCAAAAAAATTGTTTTTGTATAGATAATCGTCTGTGGTAATACTTGAAATTACTCTTCAAAATAGGATATAAAGAGCTAAATATTTTTATAAACTAGAAAATACAGATAAAATATAAATTGATATTTATCAGATCTGTTTAAGGAGGGTATTTTAATTTTTCAATAGTGATAAAGATTACAAAAGAAAATATCTACAGTGTAAAATTTTAATCATCCACTTAAGAAAAATGACTAAAAGTTAAAGCAAACAAAGAGAAATACATTTTAGCAGACTCTGACAGTTGCCTATCCCGTATCCATTCTCCCCTTTTTACTTACTAACAGAAGTCTAATTTTGTTGAAGTAACAATGCATCCAGCTAAAAATTCTGCTTTAGACATCTTTGCAGTGAGGGTTGGGGAGGTGATGAGTCTGGACAGAAGGAATGTATTGGAGATTACCAACCAAGGGCGTCCAGAGACAGGCATCATAGAAGAGACAAATCCCAGCTCGTGCTTGGTGCTCAGCCCAGAGCGCTCAGAAACTCTTTATCTGTTCCGTGCACCCTGGCCTCGTGTCTGTGCATCCCAGTTCTAACAGCTGGCACCTGTTACTTTCTTCAAACAACTCTCTTTGGGCGACTAGAGCCGCTGTGGCGGACAGCCCGGTGTTCACATCCCCACGCCTCCCCCAGTGGCTGGGGCAGGGGTCTGCTACTTGCTTGGAGATGGAAATGAAACGGACTTGTGTAGCTCGTGCTGTGTTCCCCGTGAACTCAGGCTGAAGCACTCCCTTGCCTGGCTGTAAGTTCTCCCTGTGCTGCTTCTCTCATTGGGCCCACTTACAGACTTCTAGAACTACTCGCTCAGTAAATCACTAACACGGGAATAGACCAGGGTCTGCTTCTGGGGAATCTGACCTAACACATTCCCTTCTATCTTTTGCTCTTTTACCCTTTATAATGGCACCTTTTTCCTTCCTGGAGCAGAGAAGAAATGGCCAGAGGTTCAGCAGCCATCTGGCAATAAGTACATTGTCAAAAGTGCATACACTAAGGATGGCATAGCAGAAAGATGAGAAGAGACTGAATACCAAATGGTACGATTAGTTGTCATACCAGTCCTGGACTGATACCCTTAGATTTATTTTTTCATAAGACAGGCAACATCTAACTCATTTATATGCCTGAGTGGCATGTAACACCAGCCCCCAAAGATGTTCAAGTTCTAATCCTTTGGAACGGTGGTTATGTTATGTTACATGACAAAGAGGAATTGAGGGTACAGATGGAATGAAGGTTGCAATTCTGCTAACCTTAAAACAGGCAGAGTAGTCTGGATTACACAGGTGGGCCCAATGTAATCACAAGAGTCTTGAAAAGCAGACAAGAGATCAGAGCCAGGGCAGGAGATGTGACGATGGAAGCAGAAATGGGAGTTATACTGCATGAGAATGGCTGAACCTGCCACCACTGGCTTTGAAGATGGAGGCAAAGGTCTCAGCCAAGGAAAATGGGCAGGCTCTAGAAGCTGGACAAGACAGGAAATAATCCTCTCCCGTAGGGCCTTCTGGTGGTTCAGCAGTGAAGAATCAGCATGCAGTGTAGGAGACACTGGGGATGTGGGTTCACTCCCTGGGTCTGGATGATCCCCTGGAAGAGGGGTGGCAACCCACTCCAGCATTCTTGCTCGGACAGTCCCATTGGCAGAGGAGGCTGGTGTGCTACCGTCATTGGGGTTGCAGAGTCAGGCATGACTGAGCATGCATGCTATGCTAGGGCCTCGAGAAGGGAACAAGTCCTGCTAGCACCTTGACTGTAGCCCAGTGAGACCCATTTGGGACCTGTGACCTTCATAGCTATAAGAGAAAACACCTGCATTACTCCAGCAACTAAGTTTGTAATAATTTATTACAGCAATAATGGAAAACTAAAACATATATATATACCTGAAATTTTCTAAGAGGGTAGGTCTTCAGTGTTCTCATCAAAAAGAGTCACGATATGAGATGTTATTTAACTTAGCTGTGGTAATGATTTCACAATGTATCATATGCTGCTAAGTCGCTTCAGTCGTGTTCGACTCTGTGCGACCCCATAGATGGCAGCCTACCAGGCTCCCCCGCCCCTGGGATTCTCCAGGCAAGAACATTGGAGTGGGTTGCCATTTCCTTCTCCAATAATGTATCATATATCAAATCATCATATGGCACACTTTAAATGTATGCTCTTCTATTTGTCAATTATACCTCAAGAAGGCTGAGGAGCCAAAAAAATACACCTGCTTTTCTGTTCCTTTCAGCCTAATTCAGTCTTAAATGATACTTTTACACTGAAAATGGTTTATATTTTTTATATAGAAAAATCTTACATAAATCAATGAAAAACAGTAAATTTAATAATAAATCTATGGAAAGACAACACATATTAGATAAAACCTATCTAGATAGCATATTCAAAAGCAGAGACATTACTTAGCCAACTAAGGTCCATTTAGTCAAGGCTATGGTTTTTCCTGTGTTCATGTATGGATGTGAGAGTTGGACTGTGAAGAAAGCTGAGCGCCGAAGAATTGATGCTTTTGAACTGTGGTGTTGGAGAAGACTCTTGAGAGTCCCTTGGACTGCAAGGAGAGCCAACCAGTCCATTCTGAAGGAGATCAGCCCTGGGATTTCTTTGGAAGGAATGATGCTAAAGCTGAAACTCCAGTACTTTGGCCACCTCATGCAAAGAGTTGACTCATTGGAAAAGACTCTGATGCTGGATGAGGAGAAAGGGACGACCAAGGATGAGATGGCTCGATGGCATCATGGACTCAATGGACGTGAATCTGAGTGAACTCCGAGAGATGGTAATGAACAGGGAGGCCTGACGTGCTGCGATTCATGGGGTTGCAAAGAGTCCGTCAGGACTGAGTGACTGAACTGAACTGATATAGAGGAACATGTCATCTGCAAACAGTGAGAGTTTTACTTATTTTCCAATTTGGATTCCTGTTATTTCTTTTTCTGCTCTGATTGCTGTAGCCAAAATTTCCAAAACTATGTTGAACAGTAGTGAGAGTGGGCACCGTTTTCTTGTTCCTGACTTTAGAGGAAATGCTTTCAATTTTCACCACTGAGGATAATGTTTGCTGTGGTTTTGTCATATATAACTTTTATTATGTTGAGGCATGTTCATTCTATTCCTGCTTTCTGGAGAGTTTTATTACCACAAATGAATGTTGAACTTTGTCAAAGGCTTTCTCTACATCTTTTGGGATAATCATGTTGCTTTTATTTTTCAATTTGTTAATGTGGTGTATTCCACTGATTGATTTGTGGATACTGGAGAATCCTTGCATCCCTGGGATTAAGCCCCCTTGGTGATGATGTATTATCTTTTTAATGTGTTGTTGGATTCTGAGTGCTAGAATTTGGTCAAGGATTTTTGCATCTATATTCATCAGTGTTATTGGCTTGTAGTTTCTTTTTTGTGGCATTTTTGTCAGGTTTTGGTATTAGGGTGATGGTGGCTTCTTACAATGAATTTGAAAGTTTACCTTCCTCTGCAATTTTCTGGAAGAGTTTGAATAGGATAGGCGTTAGCTCTTCTCTCAGTTTTTGATAGAAGTCAGCTGTGAAGCTGTTTGGACCTCAGGTTTTGTTTGCTGGAAGATTTCTGATTACAGTTTCAATTTCTGTGCTTGTAATGGGTCTGTTAAGATTTTCTATTTCTTCCTGGTTCAGTATTGAAAAGTTGTACTTTTAAGTTGTCCATTTTATTGGCATATAATTACTGATAGCAGTCTCTTATGATCCTTTGTATTTCTGTGTTGTCTCTTGTGATCTCTCCATTTTCATTTCTAATTTTAATGATTTGATTTTTCTCCTTTTGTTTGTTGATGAGTCTGGCTAATGGTTTGTCAATTTTTTTAAATCGTCTCAAAAAACAAGCTTTTGGCTTTGTTGATTTTTACTATTGTCTCTCTTTTTTTTTTTGCATTTATGTCTGCCCTAATTTTTAAGATTTCTTTCCTTCTACTAGCTCTGGGTTCTTCATTTCTTCCTTTTCTAGTTGCTTTAGGTGTAGAGTTAGGTTATTTATTTGCCTTTTTTTCTTGTTTCTTGAGGTATGCCTGTAATGCTATGAACCTTCCCCTTAGCACTGTTTTTACAGTGTCCCACACGTTTTGGGTTGTTGTGTTTTCATTTTCAATCATTTTTATGCATATTCTGCTTTCTTTTTTGGTTTCTTCTGTGATTTGTTGGTTATTCAGTAGCATGTTGTTCAGCCTCCATATGTTGGAATTTTAAATAGTTTTTATCCTGTAATTGAGATCTAATTCTACTGCATTGTGGTTAAAAAAGATGCTTGGAATAATTTCAATTTTTTGTATTTACCACGGCTAGATTTATGGCCCAGGATGTGATCTGTCCTGGAGAAGGTTCCATGTGTGCTTGAGAAAAAAGGTGAAATTCATTGTTTTGGGGTGAAATGTCCTATAGATATCAATTAGGTCTAACTTGTCTATTGTATCATTTAAAGCTTGTGTTTCCTTGTTAATTTTCTCTTTAGTTGATCTATCCATAGGTGTGAGTAGGATATTAAAGTCTCCCACTATTATTGTGTTATTGTTAATTTCCCCTTTCATACTTGTTAGCATTTGTCCTACATGTTGTGGTGCTCCTGTGTTGGGTCCATATATATTTATAATTGTTATATCTTCTTCTTGGATTGATCCTTTGATCATTATGTAGTGTCCTTCTTTGTCTCTTTTCACAGCCTTTGTTTTAAAATCTATTTTATCTGATATGAGTATTTCTACTCCTGCTTTCTTTTGGTCTCTATTTGCATGGAATATCTTTTTCCGTGGGTCTCTTGTAGACAACATATATATAGGGGTCTTATTTTTGTATCCGTTCAGCCAGTCTTTGTTTTTTGGTTGGGGCATTCAGCCCATTTATGTTTAAGGTAATTATTGATAAGTATGATCCCACTGTCATTTAGTTTATTGTTTTGGGTTCGAGTTTATACACCCTTTCTGTGTTTCCTATCTAGAGAAGATCCTTTAGCATTTGTTGGAGTGCTGGTTTGGTGGTGCTGAATTCTCTCAGCTTTTGCTTGTTTGTAAAGCTTTTGATTTCTCCTTCATCTTTGAATGAGATCCTTGCTGAGTACAGTAATCTGGGCTGTAGCTTATTTTCTTTCATCCTTTTAAGTATATCCTGCCATTCTCTCCTGTCTTGAAGAGTTTCTGTTGAAAGATCAGCTGTTATCCTTATGGGAATCCCCTTGTGTGTAATTTGTTGTTTTTCCCTGCTGCTTTTAATATTTGTTCTTTGTGTTTGATCTTTGTTAATTTGATTAATATGTGTCTTGGGGTGTTTTACCTTGGGTTTATCCTGTTTGGGACTCCCTGGATTTCTTGGACCTGGATGATTATTTCCTTCCCCATTTTAGGGACGTTTTTACCTATTATCTCCTCAAGTATTTTCTCATGGTCTTTCTTTTTTGTCTTCTTCTGGGACTCTTATGATTCGAATGTTGGGGCATTTAACATTTTCCTAGAGGTCTCTGAGATTGTCCTCATTTCTTTTAATTCATTTTTCTTTTTTCCTCTCTGATTCAGTTATTTCTACCATTCTATCTTCTATCCCTCTAATCCTATCTTCTGCGTCCATTATTCTACTATTTGTTCCCTCCAGAGTGGTTTTGATCTCATTTGTTGCATTATTCATTATATATTGACTGTTTTTAAATTTCTTCTAGGTCCTTGTTTAACCGTTCTCGCATCTTCTCAATCCTTGTCTCCAGGCTGTTAATCTGTGATTCCATTTTCATTTCAAGATTTTGGATCATTTTCATGATCATTATTTGGAATTCTTTATCAGGTGGATTCCCTGTCTCTTCCTCTTTGGTTTGGTTTGGTGGGCATTTATCCTGTTCCTTTACCTGCTGGGTATTCAGTTCTCTCTTCATCTTGTTTATATTGCTGTGTTTAGGGTGGCCTTTCTGTATTCTGGCAGTTTGTGGAGTTCTCCTTATTGTGGAGTTTCCTCGCTGTGGGTGGGGTTGTACGGATGGCTTCTCAAGGTTTCCTGGTTAGGGAAGCTTGTGTCAGTGTTCTGGTGGGTGGAGCTGGATTTCTTCTCTCTGGGGTGCAATGAAGTGTCTAGTAATGAGTTACAAGATGTCAGTGGGTTTGGAGTGACTTTGAGCTGCCTGTATATTGAAGCTCAGGGCTGTGTTCCTGTGTTGCTGGACAATTTGCATGGTACGTCTTGCTAAGGAACATGTTGGCCCTTGGGTTGTACTTGGTTTCTGTGTAAGTATGGAGGCATTTGATGAGCTCCTATTTATTAATGTTCCTTGGAGTCAGGAGTTCTCTTGTGTTCTCAGGATTTGGACTTAGGCCTTCTGCTTCTGGTTATCAGTCTTATTTTTACAGTAACCTCAAGATTTCTCCATCTATAGAGCACCAATGATAAAACATCTAGGTTAAAGATGAGAAGTTTCTCCACAGTGAGTGACACCCAGAGAGGTTCACAGAGTTACATGGAGAAGAGAAGAGAGAGGAGGGCATTAGAGGTGACCCAAATGAGATGAGGTGGAATCAAAAGAAGAGAGAGCAAACTAGCCAGTAATCGCTTCCTTATGTACATTTCACAGTCTGGACCACTCAGAGATGTTCATGGAGTTATACAGAGAAGAGAGAGGAAGGAAACAGGGGTGGCCAGGAGGATAAAGGGGAGGAATCAAAAGGAGAGAGACAGATCCAGTCAGTAATCAGTTCCCTAAGTGTTCTCCACCATCTGGAACACACAAAGAGATTCACAGAGTTTGGCAGTGAAGATAAGGGGGAGGGAGGAGATAGAGGTGACCTGGTGGAGAAAAAAGAGAATCCAAGCAGAGAGAGAGCAGTCAAGCCAGTAATCTCGCTCCGAAGTAAAAATGGGTATGGAAGATTACGTTCTTAAAGGTACAAAATTGATAACAAATACCAAAAAGCAAAGATTAAAAATCTAGAGTAGAGTTTGGATTTTCAAAAATATAATATTAAAGAGAAGAGATAGGAAAAAAAGAACAAAGTCACAAAAATTATTTAAAAAATATACGTATGAAGTTTGCTTTAAAAAACAGGGTCTTTTTTCCTGCAAAGTAATAGTAGGTTATAAAAATGAAAATTAAAGGAGTAATAGAGGACTTAAATTTTTTTTAAAAAGAATGATAGTAAAAATATATAGGACTTTCTCTGGTGTTGTTGTGGGCAGTGTGGGGTCATTTCATTTTTAGATAGTTCCTTGGTCCGGCTTATATTTCTCAAGAGGTATAGGCCCCTTTCTGTGGAGTTGGTACTAACTACAGGGTTTTAATCTATTGCTCCTGTCACTTCCAAGGAGGTTCCCTCTGTTTTAGCTTCTTCTGTTTGCTGGTCTCTTCAGTGTCTCATTTTTGCCCTGACACAAGGGGGTGGTGTGGACAGTGTTTTAGGCTCACTTGTGCAGTCACGCTGTGGGGAGGGAGGGCTGCTGTAAACAAATAACACTGGCATGTGTTTGCAGTGTCTCAGCCACACTGGGCCTGCCCCTGCTCACGGTGTGTGTGCCCTCCCTGCCCACACTGCTCAGGCTCTAGGTTGCTCCACTAGGAACCGTCCGATGCTGGCCCTCGGCGGCATGCACCTCCCATGTCTAAGCTGCTCAGGTTCAGGCACTTGGGTAGTCCTCAGAGGTGCAGATTTGGTTGGGGCTGCATTTTGTGCCCTTCCTAGGTCCAAGCAGCTCAGGTGACCAGGTGTTTGGTGAGCATGATCGCTGTGACGTATTGCCTCCCCTTGTCCCTGCCGCTTGGTTTTCTGGGTGTACAACCAGCGCACCTTCTCAGGCGGATGTTGACCGTCCAGAACCCCAGGAAGTCTTAGTTAGCAAAGAAGCCTCCTTGCAGTTTGGGAGATAATGCCTCTCTGGGGCTGCAATTGCCCCCTTCTGGCTTTGGCTGCCTGTCACCAGAGCGGGATGGTCTGCAGCTGGCTAGCTCTGTTCAGGCTTTTGTTCCGTGAGCAGGCCTGATGGTGTCTTAGGTTAGGGCTTTTTGTGTGGTAGCTATCCCACAGTCTGGTTTGCTAGCTCAAGTTAATTCCCTCAGATTGCCCTCGGGGCATTCAGGCCTGGTCCTTACTCTAAGCAATGCGGCATGCCTCCCTGCCCATCTCCTGCTTACTAGTGGTGGATGCAGGCATCTATGCTGCTACTCTGCTGGGGGAGTTACCATTGGGCACGTAATCTGTAGGTTTTAATTATTTATTTTTCCTCCCAGTTACATTGCCCTCTGTGGTTCCAAGGCTAGCCACAGACTCAGCAGTGAGAGTGTTTCCTGGTTTTGGGGAACCTCTCTTTTTAAGACTCCCTTCCTGGGACAGAGCTCCATACCTACCTCTTTTGTCTCTCTTTTTGCCTTTTATATTTTTTTCTATCTCCTTTCAAAGACAATGGGCTACTTTTCTGGGTGCCTGATGTCCTCTGCTGGCATTCAGAAGTTGTTTTGTGGAATTTACTCAACGTTTTAATGTTCTTTTGATGAATTTGTGGAGGAGAAAGTGTTCTCCTCATCCTATTCCTCCATAATCTTAGGACCACCGCCAAAATGCCACTTTTAAAGAAACAATCCTTGGGACTTCCCTGGTGGCGCAGTGGTTAAGACTTCACTTTTCAGTGCTGGAGGTCAGTGTAGGTTTGATGCCTGGTCAGGGAACTAAGATCCCACATGCCTCAGAGCCAAAAATTCAACACATAAGACAGAAACAATATTGCAACAAATCCAAAAAAGACTGTTAAAGCATGGTCCTCATAAAAATAGAATCTTTAAAGAAAGGATTCCAGTCCATTGAATTTCCTATTCCAGTATCTGAAGACTGCTAATTTGATAGTCCATGGAATTCTCCAGGCCAGAATACTGGAATAGGTAGTCTTTCTTTTCTCCAGGGGATCTCCCGAATCCAGGGATTGAAGCCAGGTCTCCAGCATTGTAGGCTGATTCTTTACCAGCTGAGCCACCAGGGAAGCCCAATATAGAATTTTACTTTACGATAATAAAAATAGGGAGCATTTGGGGAGCTCCTGCTAGGTGCTAGCCATATTAATTTTATATGGATTTCTCTCAACAACCTTATTAAGCAGGTATCAAAATCATCCCCAATTAACAGACAGAGAAAGACACCAAGACTTAGAGAAGTAGGTTGACCAACCACACAAAGGTAAGAGTTCTAGTCAATTCTACAAATATTTGTTGAGTATAGGCGGTGCAGTAGTAAAGAACCCATCTGCCCATAGTAAAGAACCCACCTGCCACCTGCAGGAGATGTGGGCTTGATCCCTGTGTCGGGAAGATCCCCTGGAGAAGGAAATGGAAATCCACTCCAGTACTCTTGCCTGGGAAATCCCATGGGCAGGGAAGTCTGGAGGGCTACAGTCCATGGGGTTGTAAAGAGTCAGACATGACTGAGCAACTGAGCACATCTACTATATACCAAGCCAGACATGGCCCCTTGCCTTATCCATATAACTTATAATCTAGTGCGAGTAAGGTCATAACAATAATAGAGATGATAGAAAGGACTGTAAAAGAAATATATATAGCTAATGTCTTAAAGAAGTCAGGAAAACAGAGAACACAGTCAATATTTGAACCCAGCCAGCCTAATTCTAGAATCTACATGCTCTTGTACTGTACAGATTCGTATTTTTCTTTTCAACCTTGAGTTCATTTAATGTTTTATTTTTATTTTATTATTTTTAATTTTTTTGCTACACCCCACAACATGTGGGATCTCATTTCCTGACCAGATATTCAACTCACATCCCCTTCATTGGAAGGAAGGCAGAGTCTTAACCACTGGACTGCTGGGGAAGTCCCCAAATTCATACTTTTGAGTTTGGTTTAGTATTGAAACCTAATAAACATAGGTCTGTGGCACATGGTATCTTTTCTTCTGACCACTATCCTGTAGGGCTTCCCCTTTACCTTCATTTGTTCTTCTTTCCAACATTCATTGCTTCATGCTTATTTATTTTGCATCTTGCCTTGGATTTTCCTGGTAGAACTCTCTTGGCTGTAGGCAGTTTTGTCACAGAGAGATTCTATAAAGCAGACATGTTCAGACTATCTTCAATAAAATAAAGTGGCCTCCCCCACCACAATGAACAATGTTGAGCATATATTGAAACCTCAAATGTTCCCAAATTTGAATTCATCCATCCTGTGTCATAAAGGCATAAGGCTGCTTTTATCATGCTGTAAAATAATAGTTGAATGATTTTCTTGGCAACTCTATAGGCCGGGAGAGGAAATCAAGTGGTTTGGGCCCTTTGGGGGTATAATTAGATCTTCTAGGACTATTTGACTAGGTTATGCTGCCCGCGGCCATGGGAGGAAAGAAAAGGTTGATATTTTCACCCACGTTAAACTCAAGCATGTGACACACATGTCTCTAAGATTCCCCTTTATATGCCAGTCTGGGGCTGCACTTTTATTACAATCAGGTTGTGCCTTTCTCTGGCAATTTAATTTTATGTCATCGAAATGGTAGGTCTTAATGAAAACATCAGACTTTTTTATGTTTAGAAATAATGACACAGGAAATGAGTTGGGTGCCATATATGGCAAAACAAATAAATTAGAACAAAAAAATCCAGCTATGAAATTCTTTCTTTCCTGGTCTCAGTTCTGCACCTGCTCAGTGCCTGGTTTCAGGGGCTTAATGAGAAAGAAAGGCCGAGGTCCTGACTTCTCATTTTGGAATGAGCAGGCTTATTTGATGTTGTTAACAGTTTTTCTAAAAATTGAGATATAATTCACATATCATAATATGGGCCCCTTTTAAAGTATACAATTTAGTGGTTTTGAGCATATTCACAGACTTGTGATAACATCACCACTATCTAATTTCAGACCACTTTCACCACCCGGGAAGCAAGCCCCATACCCACCAGCACTCACACTCCACTCTCACCTACCACCCACCCCTGGTGGCATGTTTTTTGTTTCTGTAGATTGGCCTCTAATGGATGTTTCATATAATGAAACCAGATCTCTTTTGCATCTTTCCCTTTCTCTCTCTCTGACTCCCTGCAAAGTCAGGCTCCTGGATTGCTATGATGGATGGTCTCTAGGGCGGGGCTGAATCTGTCCGAAACAGGTTTGCTTTTCTTGTTTCCTCTGCCCAGTTAGCACATCTGCCTTTTCTTATTCTCTCCTCCCTTCATTTAAACCTGCTTTACTTTTCATTTTTTTGGCCCACAGCTTACAGGACCTTAGTTCCCCAACGAAGGGATTGAATCTGAGGCGTCACCACTGAATGCGTAGACTCCTAACTGTTGGACCATGAGGGAATACACGAAACCTATTCTCATTTAACCCGTTCTCCAGTATTGATTGGACACCAGGTACAACTGTAATATATAAAACTGAGTACTTAAGAGGAGTCAAGAAAACTGTCCTAATAGCTTTAACTGCATTAACTCTTTTGATTCAACAACCAAATGAAACCAGTATTATTATTATCATTCTCATTATTCCCATTTTATGGATGGTTAAACTGGGATGTGGAAAGAACCAGGGACCTAGAAGCAGCGAGTCAGTGCCAGAGCTGGGATGTGCACAGAAGAAGGGGGCACGAGGTGAGGTGATCAAAAAAAGATCTAGCTCCTGACCTCACAGAGTTGGGAAAGGAAATACATCACACACACACACACACACACACACACACACACACACGCATGCACGCACGCAGGCACATTATTGAAGCAATAGTATAATATGGCAGTTTTCAAGTGTTAGTGTGCCTCGGAATCACCTGGAGGCTTGTGGAAACAGAAGTGGCCAGGCCCACTATCCAGAGTTCTTGCTTCAGGTTTGATGCCGCTGGGCCAGGGCCCTTCCCGGAGGACCACTGTCGGGGAGCAGAGCTGTCAGATTTAAGCATCAGGAAATGCAGCCGCTCCGAGTACAAGCAGACACATTTAGAAAAAGCAGAAACTCTGACTGGATGTTTGTGTGGCACCATGAGTTACCCGAACATGCTGGCAAAGGGAAGAAAGACCTCAGCTCAATCACACACACACACACACACACACACACACACACACACGTGCACGCGTACAGGCACATTATTGAAGCGATAGTATAATATGGCAGTTTTCAAGTGTTAGTGTGCCTCGGAATCACCTGGAGGCTTGTGGAAACAGAAGTGGCCAGGCCCACTCTCCGGAGTTCCTGCTTCAGGTTTGACGCCTCTGGGCCGAGGTCCTCCCCAGAGGACCACTGTCGGGGAGCAGAGCTGTCAGATTTAAGCATCAGGAAATGCAGCCGCTCTGAGTACAAACAGGCACATTTAGAAAAAGCAGAAACTCTGACTGGATGTTTGTGTGGCACCATGAGTTACCTGAACATACTGGCAAAGGGAAGAAAGACCTCAGCTCAGGCAGATTAGATCCCTCCCCTCTTACAAGCCTCCTGTGTGTCCCGGCCTCCTGCTCCTCGCATGTCAAGTTTAAGCTGCACCCGAGGTCCCTCACAATATGGCTCCCACTGGCCTCCCCAGCCTCAGAGTCCTGAGCACCTTTATTAAGGAGATCAGCCCTGGGATTTCTTTGGAAGGAATGATGCTAAAGCTGAAACTCCAGTACTTTGGCCACCTCGTGCGAAGAGTTGACTCACTGGAAACGACTCTGATGCTGGGAGGGATTGGGGGCAGGAGGAGAAGGGGACGACCGAGGATGAGATGGCTGGATGGCATCACAGACTTGATGGACGTGAGTCTGAGTGAACTCCAGGAGATGGTGATGGACAGGGAGGCCTGGCGTGCTGCGATTCATGGGGTTGCAAAGAGTCGGACACGACTGAGCGCCTGAACTGAACTGAACTTGAAAAAAAGATTTTTCAGTGGTGAGATCTAGGGTGCTTTTTTTTCCTTTTTTCTATTATTTTTTTGTATAAGTCATTTTCAAATGGCTAGTTGTTTCACTTTATTCAGGTCTCCTTGCTAGGAAAAAGAAAATAAACTTTGCTTAAAAAGCAATTACAATGCAGTATGTTATTTGTAATAATACATGGAAGGAAGTTTAAAGCCAAGGGCTGGCAGAAAGGAATGGAGAACACTGGGAGAGCATCACAGAGGAGTGGGTAACTGAGGGGAATCGCATCCACTACCACCAGGGGATAAGGGTGCTCTAGACAGAGGAAGGGCCATGTGAGCCCAGGGTGTTGCATAAGAAACAGCTGTGCTGCTTGAAGAGAGAGCAGCACAAGATCCGGTACAAGAAGTCACCCCTGAGAGGGGTTTACCACACAGACAGCAGAGTTTGACCTTGACTCTCTGGGGAAGTACTTTTTTGTTAGGAAAGAGCCACGATCATGTTTGTATTTTAAAAAGGTTTTCTGCCACAGTGTAAGAATGGACAGGGGACCCAGAGGCATGGGGATAAGTTCGTGCTATTGCAACTGTCCAGGCAAAAGGTCTGAACTGAAGAGCAAACAAGGGAGGTAGAAAGAACAGATTCAACAGATACTGAAAGAAGAGTCACAGAGGACTGAATCAGAGGAAGTAGTGAGGTTGACTCTCAGCGTTTATTGAGCACTTTTCTACCAATTGTTTCCTAGTTTTAAAAATAAGAGCCAGCATGCACACAGAAAGCCACACAAACAAATGCAGGCCGTGCAGCTCCTTGAGTGCTCAAAAAGGGAGCACGCCCGTGTGATCAGCATGCCACCAATCACTTCTTGGACTACTGGGGCCTCAAAGGACGTGATATCCACTTGCTCAGGCCAAAAACCTAGGAGCCATCTTTCATTCCTTTCTACCCTTCATATCATACATCTCAGCCATCAGCAAGTCCTGTCAGCTCTACCTTCAAAATATACTCAGAACTCAACCTTTCTCACCATCTCTACTGTTACGAGCCAACTCCAAGCCACTGTCCCTTCCAGTCCGGACTCTGGCACAGTCTCCTGCCCATTCGCTCTCATCCCACTCTTGCTCCCCAGATCTGTTCTCCCCACAACCATTGGCATAGTTCTTTTCACATGAGGATTGCATCCTGTCACTCTCTACAGTAGATCATCTCCATGACCCTACTTCTTTACTCCTCCCTGTACTGGTGTCTTTTGCTATGTAACTTTGCAGTGAACTGCTCACCCCTCTGATTCTGGGCTCAGCTGTGTGTTTTGCAGAGTAGATATGATCAAGAGGAGACTGGAAATGGCATTTAGTAGTTTCTGTTTTTGCAAAATCGTCCCTGAATAGAGAACACTCCAATTCGTGGTATCGCCACATCCTCCTGATCTGCGCCTTTCCAGATTGCCTTGCACAGTCTTGCCCTATACCTGCCATGGTCTCTGCCTCCCCGGCCCTATTCTCTGGCTCTCAGGGCCCGGGCCAGGGTCCCACCTTTCCCCTGGCCCTTCCCTACCCACATTGGCCCATGCTGGTCTTGCCTGCTCTGCTAGGTGCCTTTTAGCAATCTCCTCCTCAGCTCCACATCGGCATCAGATAAAAGGGAATCCCCAGGCTCTCTCACTATGTACCTGCCTCCCTCCCCACTTCACTCTAGACTCCATTCAGCTGCCCTTCCCATTTCTGCCTTGTCCTGGAAACTGACCACTCAGCATCATCTTTGGGGCTCACTTTGAGTCCCTTATAGCTATGCTGCTTCTGCTGCTGCTGCTAAGTAGCTTCAGTCATGTCTGACTGTGGGACCCCATAGACAGCAGCCCACCAGGCTCCCCTGTCCCTGGGATTCTCTAGGCAAGAACACTGGAGTGGGTTGCCATTTCCTTCTCCAATGCATGAAAGTAAAAAGTGAAAAGTGAAATTGAAGTTGCTCAGTCATGTCCGACTCCTAGCAACCCCATGGACTGCAGCCCACCAGGCTCCTCCATCCATGGGATTTTCCAGGCAAGAGTACTGGAGTGGGGTGCCATTGCCTTCTCCGAGAGGGCCACACATGATTATGTAAAAAGGGACTTCCCTGGTGGTCCAGTAGTTAAGACTCCATGCATCCATTCAAGTGGCATAGGTTTGATGCCTGGTTAGGGAAATACGATTTCACATGCCATGCAGTGCAACCAAAAAAAAGAAAAAAAAATAATAAAGATATAATAATGAATCCAGCCTAGATTATATTCCTCTTTGTGCCCTATATTTATAGAATATATATATATTTTAATATTTCTTTAATGGAGGAAGAGGCCCACAAAGGGAAAAATTTCTAAGACAACCAAAAGTCATAATACTATCCTGGTGGTTTTTAGTATATTATCATCTTCTGTGGGCATGTAAATGTTTCAACTTAACTACAAATGCCTTAAAAATGAGTAGCCTAGACTTCCCTGGCTGTCCCAATGGTTAAGACTCTGTAATTCCACTGCAGAGGGCACAGGTTCAACTCCTGGTTGGGGAAATAAGATCTCACATGCCTCATGGCATGGCCAAAAAAGAAAAAAAAAGTTAAAAAAAAATATCGTTGCTGTTTAGTCGCTAAGTCATGTCTGACTCTTTGTGACCCGATGAATTGCAGCATGCCAGACTTCCCTGTTGGAGAAAGCAATGGCACCCCACTCCAGTACTCTTGCTTGGAAAATCCCATGGACAGAGGAGCCTGGTAGGCTGCAGTCCATGGGGTTGCTAGGAGTCGGACATGACTGAGCGACTTCACTTTCACTTTTCACTTTCATGCACTGGAGAAGGAAATGACAACCCACTCCAGTGTTCTTGCCTGGAGAATCCCAGGGACAGGGGAGCCTGGTGGGCTGCCCTCTATGGGGTCGCACAGAGTCAGACACAACTGAAGTGACTTAGCAGCAGCAGTAGACTTCCCGGTCCTTCATTGTCTCCTGGTGCTTGCTCAAACTCATGTCCACTGAATCAGTGGTGCCATCTAACCATCTCATCCTCTGCCACCCCCTTTCCCTCTTGCCCTCAATCTTTCCCAGCAGCAGGGTCTTCTCCCATGAGTCTGGCCTTTTTTTGCATATTCATTTTCCCTACAGAAACTTTCCTATCAGATACTTTTTAATTGGCTAAGCACGTGCAACATGTTGCCCATAACACAGAAAGGTCATGGCTGCATTTTCTTTCCTCTATTCTAGCGTCAAAGCCATAGATGATAGACTGTGTGAGCCCCGCACAGTAGCTTAATCCACATAAAGACAGTGGCGATCTCCCACTGTTGGTGGGAAGTTCACAGTCAGGTAGCATTCTCACACATCATTAGAGGCAAATGAGAGGAGGTGGTGATTCTGCTCATTCATTCATTTAGGGGAATCCTGGCTCCTCTCCTCTCACTAGTTATATGGCCTAGGTAAGTAATTTAAGCTCTTAGCCTAGATTCCTGAACAGGAAACTGGCGAATAAATAAGGCACTCACTTCAGAGGGCTGTGATGAATAATAAATGAGACGATCCACTTCAAGGCCTAGAATGGTGCCTGGTGAACACGCTTGAAACGGTAGCTGTCAATTAATTGGACAAAAAACTGAGTGCCGACATGTTTATTGATTGAATGAACCAACAATGAACAGACATCCAGAGTTCATGTCTCTGGGCTCTCTTTCTCTGCAGCGCTGCTCCACTAAGCACACCAGCTGTGGGAACCCTGCACCAGTCTGACCCAGCCACATCAACCAAGCACACTGGTATTCCCTGGCCTTTGGTGGAATGCAGGAGCTTTGAAGGTTTCTCACCCTGCCGAGTGTCTGCTGGCTGAAGACAGGACTTGTCAGCGTCCCAAGGGTGGGAGACGACTGCAGCAGCCATCTAAGTGGCCTCCCTCGCCCCAGCGTTGCCCCCACTCCAGGGCACTCTCCACACAGCCGTGGGCAGATCTTCGTGAAGGTGTGAGTTAGGACATATCACTTCCGTGATTATCTTTTGAAAGGCCTCTCCCTTAGTTTAAATGGCAAATCCTCAATTGCTGACCAAGCTCTCAGCCTTCTACCCCAGCCTGCTCTCCACTGTCTCCCTCCCTACCCGCCACCCCAGTCCATACTCCAGACTTGACCTTTGTTTATGAGTTCTCCAAGCAGCACTTTCTCTTTATCCATTGACCTCCTGCCTGCCTCGACCCTGGAGTTCCCTCTGCCTGGACTGTTTCCTCTTTTCTCTTCACTTGGCTAGCTCCCACTCCACTTGGGAAACATTCTGATGCCCAGACCAGATTACATTCTCCCACTCTGCTCTCCTACAGCATCTAGCTCTTCCCCACCATCACTGCAGTCTGTCGTAATTATCTGTTTAAAGTCTGTCTTTCCCAACAGAGCATAAGATTGCTGGGGTCACCAGTATGCCTGCCTTGGTCTTGGCGGAATCCTGAAAGCCTCCCATAGAACCTGGCTCATAGTGTCTCTCAATACACTGACTGAAAGAATGAGTTAAAAATTAAAGAATAAAGTCTCAAAGGGGAAAAAACAAAACAAAAAACAAAAATGAGTCTCCACTCCAAGCATAAATCTGCATTCACTAAAACAGAGGGGGAGCAGAGAATAAGAGGGGATACACAAGTAGCCCCCCCGCCTCAGTTTCCCCATCTGTAACTGAGGACGCTGAAAAGCCTATCTTACAAGGCTCTTGTGAGGATTAAATGAATCAACAGGAATAAAGCACTTAGAACAGGATGTGACATATGCTGGCACTGTACATGATTATTATTTGCATTATTCACATGGGGCATTTTTCCTGGATGGTGTAGCTCATTCCACACAGCAAATGCAGGAGCGGCTTCCTGAAGCATGCATGTGCAGGAAGGGGGGGGGGGTCTGAGCACTGGCAGGCGGTGTGCAATGCCCTATCCTAGAGGGGCACCGAGCCGGAATGGCAGGGGCTGCTCCTCCCTGAAGTGTCCTGTTATCTCCAACATGGTCCTGATGGGGAAGTTACGACCCTGCTCTCAGGAAATGCACATAACTCACTGCTGCATTTTCAGCCCATCTGGAGAGCTGGGCCCAATGAGTATTCCGTCTTTATCCTTCCCAATCCCCAAGAATAACACATCAAAGAGCACGTTTGCATCCCTACAACAGATAACAGCACTGCCATAAGCTTCAGGGGCCACGCACGCTACAGACAGAATGAATTAATAATTTCACGTATTTATAAAATATAAATTAACCCAAGAAATGTACAACTCCGAGTGAAATTCCAGCTTGTTAAAACTGAACAGAGAAAGACACTTTGATAAATAAAAGGTTAGTAAATGTTCATCATGTGGCATCACCAAATTGGCATTTATCACATGGAATGAATCGTTCCTCTCTGATAGATAAATGTAGATACACAGAAGCATCAGTCTCTGGGGATGAGGAGGGTACAGAATCCAGACAACTGATTTTTTAAATTATTTTTAATTATTTGATGCCCTTTTTAATAATAAAAAAGCAAGTAGTATGATCAGTAAGGATCTGAAGGCTCTTCTGCATTTATATAAGTGTAGCAAATTACTTGTAAAAACCATGGGCATTTACCTCTGTCTTCATGTATAATATACCATGTCTGTGTGGGACCCAGTTTGCTTTGATGGTAAACAGCTCTTTTCTCTGAAACCTTACTTTCTCTTGCTCTGCTCTGGGTTGAGAGGTTCCCTTAATAGCCAAACTAGTTCTCCTGGAAAAAGAAAAAGAAAGTAGTGAGAGAAATGTATGTATCAGACTTCTTTCTTTTCCATAATACTGTAATGATAATTTACATTCATATTCAGAGATATAAAAATCCATACACTAGCTTTGTAGAGAGGTAGTCAAAACATAAAGCAGTCCTCAACTAAATATACCAGATATATTGAGTGCTATACTAAATATACCACAGCAAAGACAAAAAAAAAATGTATGAGTATATTACCCAAAGACATAGTATACTAAAAATTATCCTTTTGCTTTCCTGGGTCCCCTGACTCCAAAACAGAACAGTAAGCATATGTATGAAGAATCCTGCAGATATTTATTTACATGGATTATTTATTACTGACATTGGGGATTCTTTTGTTGCTAAATAGGCTTGAAGGGCTTCCCTGGTGGCTCCGTGGTAAAGAACCTGCCTGCCAGTGCAGGAGACTCAGGTTCAATCCCTGGGCCAGGAAGATCCCCTGGATGAGGGCATGGCAACCCACTCCAGTATTCTTGCCTGGAGAATCCCATGGACAGAAGACCCAGGCAGGCTGTAGTCCATGGGGTCACAAAGAACTGGACGTGACTTAGTGACTAAACAACAACAAACAGGTTTGAGGAAGACTATGTTTATCTATGAACTATTTCCAAACATTACTAAGGATATATCATTAGAAAAAAGAGCACAACTAAATAACTTAAGTTTCTATTTTCCTCATTAATATTCTTCCATTGAAAACCTGAAATAACATTAATAATAACAGTTTATATATATAGCAGGATTTTATAACTACAGTAGAAAAAAAATGAAATTTAAAAAAGAAGAAGGAATCATTAGCATCACCTCCAGGTTCCAAAAAAAAAAAAAAAAAAAAAAGAGGTGAGCTGAGATGGAAGGCCTTACTATGTAAAAATCAATACTTTTTTCCATACTGAAAAATGGATCAAGTGTTGCTGAGGTAACCCCATTGACTGAAAAGGTTAATTACAATAAATCTCCAGAAACACTGAGAGCTAGAATCTCCCCCTGTAGCTGAGGAGGATCTGTGGAGCAGATCAGGAGCTTGCCCTTGCCCTCTTCTCCTGTTCTCTGGCTCTTTCTGAATCTTCCCAGGTGAACTAGAAAATTCCCCTTTGGCAGCAGAGCCTGGAAGTGGCACCCAGAAGGGCCCACGGTTGTATTTGTGGAAGGTCCTTTAAGGGCTCCCCAGACACAGAGCAGCGAGCCAGAAACTCACCCAGAGCCAGGCCAGTGAGCTCGGCCCCAATCGGGGCCACCAGCCTCTTGGCAGTGCCCATCTGGGCAGACACTCGCACGCTGCAGCCGCACACGGAGCCGCCTGAGAGAAGGGAGGAGACCCCTCCTGCCCCACACTCCTCCACCCGCCTGGCACACCTGAGCCAAGTCCGCCCTTCTCACTGCCACACCCGGGAAAACCGAGCTGTGCACAGAATCGAACAGCAATGCACGCAAAGGCGAGGCGGTGGAACAGCGTGTGGCGCCTGTACTTCACAGAACCCGGATCACTGAGGATTCTCCCCAGACCTTTCCCTTCACGGCGCACCACGGAGGTGCTAATACCAAGCTGTGTCCTCAAGCGATGTGCTGGGTATAAAACTTATGCGAGACCAGGGAGAACGGGAGTTGGCCAGAGATACAAGCTACCTTTTATTAGAAATTTTATTGTACTGAGAGCTATGCATACATTATCTCTGGAAGTTTCTGTGATCTCTGTGATCTCTCTATTCTATACAATTGACGCTCAGAGACATTAAGTAACTTGCTCAAGATCACACAGTTGGTAAGTATCTGAGCTAGGTTTGAACCTGGATTTGTAAGACCCTGTGCCTTTAACCACCGGGGGGAAAAATCCCATTCTGCTTATCTTTGTAGGTTACGCAAATGTGGACAGTAAGAGAAAGAACCCATTTACTGATTTAACAAGCAATAGTTTCATCAAAATACGTACAACAGCGTTATCAACAGCATGTGAAGGCGAGACATTAACAAAGGCCCAAAGAAATGTTGGTTTGCCTTTATATTAAAAACACACACATACATACACACACAATTAGGAGAGACTAATGGAACAGTGCAAGTACAGCAAGGTACAGGTAGGACAGAAAGAGTATGAATCGTGTGATCGCATGCTCTGATTCTGTGGCCATAAGGGTTTTCCTCCAGCCATACAAGAGCCTCCATGGTTAACCCCAGAGACCGTGAAGAGCAAGGCTGCTGCCTCCCTCTGTGGGTTAACCAAAGAGCAATACCTCTAAGCATGACGTGGTTTCCTGACGGGATCCCAGAACAGAAAAATGACATGAATGGAAACACTAGTGAGAGTTGAGTAAAGTCTGTTGCTGCTGCTGCTGCTGCTGCTGCTGCTGCTGCTGCTAACTCGCTTCAGTAGTGTTCGACTGTGCGACCCTATGGACAGCAGCCCACCAGGCTCCTCTGTCCACAGGATTCTCCAGGTAAGAATACTGGAGTGGGATGCCATTTCCTTCTCCAATGCATGCATGCATGCTAAGTAGCTTCAGTCGTGTATGACTCTGCGACCCTATGGACAGCAGCCTTCTAGGCTCCTCTGTCCACAGGATTCTCCACTGGAGTGGGTTGCCATTTCCTTCTCCCAAGAGTTAAAAGTAACGTATCAATGTTAGTTCCTATTTTGACAAATGCTCCATAGTTGTTTACAATAATTGATATTAGGGCAAACTGGATGAAGGGAATACAAGAACCCGGTACTACTTTTGAAGCTTTTCTGTAAAATAAACAAGTGTTGCAAAATGTAGGATTTGCTTTTAAAAAGTTAAGTAAAATTTAAATATAAAAATGAGAGAGAGAAAGAAAGAATATAATTCTAGAGACTAGAAAATTATCTTGCTGTCCTCTTGCTATATCCAAAGGGGACCACTATGCAGGGTGATTTTGCAAACGTTTTTCATTTTTTATGTTACTAATAGTATCATACGGATGCAAAATCGCTGGCTGTGTAAAGAAGAAGATGATTCTCAAAGATCAGAAATATTTATATATGTTAAGTAAGTCAAAATCGTGCTTTGTCTGAATAACTCTCTGGGGAGCTTATCCTTTTGCTAGTAAATCATTAGCAGGAATTCTCTTTACAGGAGTGAGTATTAAAAGAATCTGCCACTAGACATAAAAGAAGACTTGGAAAAAAACAGCAAAAAAATACCATGTCCTGAGATAAAGACTTAATATGCTAAAATTCAATTATCCCTATATCAACCTATAAACATGACGTGCTTCCAACAAAGGGCTAACTATTTTTGCGGGGGAACTAGACAAGCTGATTTCAACAGCCATGAGCAAGCAGTAATAGCCATGAAAATCTGGAGAAAAAATAGTAATAAGAGAGAGCCAACTCTATAAGATTTAAAAGTACGTAAAGAAATTACAGTTTTAAAAGCAAAGTGGTACTGACTTTGGCTAGAAAACTGATCGATGACATAAAACAGAATATCCAGAAACAAAACTAAATTCCTGAAGTAATTTAATACATATAATAGTAACTTGTCAAAACATTAATGGAAAGGTATATTATTTAATAAGTGATGCTGAGGCAAACAGATGGCAATATGTATAATGCTAGTTAGGCTGGTTTTCTACCTTATACCTTCCACCAAAATAAATTCCAGACACACCAAATATTAATTCATAAACAAATAGATAAAAACATGGAAGGATTTTTTTAAAATATAAACTACAGTATTTTGGGAAAAGTCTCCTTAAGTATAATATGAAACCCTTATGTCACAAAAAAATGAAGACTTGGATATCTGACTACATGAAAACAAAAATTTTCTGCATAGTGAAGGGAGAGGAATAAACAAGTAAAAT